>JAJOZX010008668.1:55000-178952 GCA_023014485.1 Bathynomus jamesi
TTTACTGATGATACTTCAAATTGTTTTATTAAAACTTGAACCATCACTGCTCAGTAACAGAAGCTCTGATATACAGTAATTATGTTCCATCATTTTCTAATAGCTCCAGTAGTTCTCTTAAATTACAGTACTATTTACTTAAAAAATAAGTGACAAAGAGATAAAAATGACAACTGTGCAAACACTTGATGGCCTATGGTCAACTTGGTTTGATAAAAATAATAGATAAATATTCTGCTAAACTCAAACTGGTAATTAATGACCAAAAGATACTTTTCTGGTCAGTTCTGATGTGCTTTGAAAGAATCTGACATCCATTTTTTGCGCAAATAAGCAGTTTTTGAGATATTCTCAGTTTTTGTATTTAAAGAATTGCAAACTTAGAAATGAAATAGAGGTCAAATTCCTTCAAAATACATCAATGTTAACCTTTCAAATGTTCTGTGCGATGATTCCTCATTTCACAAAGGTCAAGCTTATTGCCCTTCTTCTTGAGTTGGCCTAGTGAAGTAGAGTTGCTTTCTTGTGCTCACCACTTCACATAGCCAGGTATGCCTGGCTCATCTGCAATTGCTCTGAGCCAGGCATCTAATTTTCTTTTGAAAATATCCACCGCAACACCATTCATGTTCCTTAGTTCCTTGGGCAGCTAGTTAAACAGTCTTGGTCCTCTCACAACAAAACTATTTTCCTTCAGGATTGAGGATGTTCCCTGTCTAGCCTTTAATCTGGGAACATGACACACACTTGTTTTTCTACTTTCCACTGTTGTTTGGGGGGTTACAGGATTCAGAGTAAGATTAGGGACCAGTTCATTCATTATTTTCCATATGTAAATAATGGTATATCTCTTCTTCTTCTTTCCAGTGAATATAAGTTTAATTCATGTAACCTTTCCCAGTAATTTAGTTCTCTGCATCTATTGATCTTGGCTATGAAGCTTCTCTGAATCCCTTCTAGCTGACTAGTCTTCTTTTTTATATGGGATGTTAAGACTGAGCAGTATTCCAACTTAGGCATGATCAGTGTTTTCAACAGAAGGATCATTATATTCCCATTTCTTCATTTAAAGGTTCTCAGCATCTGCCCAGTTATTTTTGCTCTGTTTAATGCTATCTTATTTTGTGTTTCAAATTTTGCATCATCAGTCACTACAACTCCTAAATCTTCTGTGTTAAGAGTTTTTCTGAATTTCCTGTCCATTACAGTTTTTGATCAGTGTGGCATTCCATTTGTCCAGTGTGCTTTTAATTTCCCTATAGCTTGTGTAATATCATCTGTTGTAAAATTGAAGTCCATTAAACTTTCCCCTTGTAGTTCTTCAAAGAATGCATTTCTATCACATATCAGTTTATCAGTTTTGGAGATACTGAAAGATGATTAATACTGAGCTCTTAGTATTTCAGATACCTCTGTTAGATCATCAGATAAAACATGGTTTTCATTTCTCAAAGGTCTGATAGTCACATGACTTTTCAACTTCTCTTTTGCAAAATTATAAAAGTACAGTACTTTTAGTTAACCTTTATCACTTCTATAGCATCATTGTCATCTTCCTTTGTATGCTTCTCAATTAGATCCTGTATGACACAATCTATACTCTGCAGTTTAGCATTTAATATTTTTCTGATGGTGTTCTCTTTGCAGTAACTCTTTTTCTCTTGTGGAACACTGACCTCTCTTGTCTCTCAAACCTGCTTCTCTTTCCTCTTTGTTGCATTTTTGGGACATCCCTTTCCACAATTTCCAGCACCTTTTCCTCTAAGGTAATCATCATCTCTTCCATTGTCTTATCCTTAAAGATGGTCCTCTAGTCTATTGCTTCCATGCTGGATGCAACACCTTCCAAGTTTAGCTATAGCTTTGGAGTGAAAATTAAAAATTGGCTTCTTTTTATAGTGTGTTCTTTCCTTTCCTGTTGCTTTTATACTGGTTGTTATTTCAGTAATGTTATGATCTGATATTATAGTTGGAGATATTTCTGTTATCAATTAGGTTGCTGTTGTTTGTGAATATCAAATCTAAGCAGTTTTTTTCTTATATTTTTCATTATTTCTTGTATTATCATCAGCAGGAGCATTTTTGCCTGCTCCTGGTCTTCCCATGTACCATACCCCCCTTGTCTTGGTGTATACATATATTTTTTAATATCCTTTTATATGGTACATGCGTCCCCCATTATACGATCATTCAATTTACGATTTCCCGCATTAACGATTTTAAAAAAGTACCCCCATCTTTCGATTTACGATTGCCTTATTTCGCGTTAACGATCTCCAACTTGAAAGCATGTCTCAGAAAAGGCCAAGTGCTGGTGCTTCGGGTATTGCTGAGAAGCCTCGCAAGAGTTTGAGCTTGGAGGTTAAGCTTGAAGTGGGTAGGGTTGCAACCTGTAAAACTGGTAAACATGGAAATCTACAAAGCAAAGAAAGGCCGGATGGGATGCTGGTCATATGACAACACTTTGGCACCATAGTTGATACCCAGCTGCTGATGATGGAGGCTTAGAGGAAGGAGAAAGGCCTCTTCATTTAAGGTGTCAACTCTGGTGCATTTGAGGGTTCCAATAGCCAGACAAATAGCCCTATACTGAATTCTGTCTAATTTTACAAGTAGTGATGGGGATGCTGTATCATAGAGGAATGAAGCATAATCTAATTTGGACCAGATGAGAGATTTGTAAAGCTGTAATAGAGTCTTCCTTTTAGTAGTCAGGGGGCTTAATCATATAATTGTTCAAATCATTCCAAAAGTGCCATTTTTGGACCACAGGTAGCTATGACCATACTAATTTCAATGTTTGCGGGAGCCAAGCTGGGCTCCCACTGTTAGGCTGGGCTGAAACTCAAGATAGAATTAATCAGTCATTAACAGTTGGCTTTTGATATAAAAATAAGATTCTTGAAAAAAATAATTGGTGGCCACCAACGTGTGTCCAGCCAACCCCGTTTTTGTAAAAATATCTAATGCCACACTAGCAAAATCAGGAAAATGGCAATATCTCTTCTTCTGAACATGCTAGAGAGATAGTTTGCATACCAAAAGATGTGGAATTTGATTTAGAACAAATTATTAAATGTGGTATTTTTTCATAAAACCTTTAGTTTTTGAGTTATTTTAGAAAAACTAATTTTTGGGGCCCATAGACCCCCTTTCGATGGACCTTAGTGACAAAAGAAATTCTAAAATAAGCATGATTTGGCTTTTTGATTACTAACATTGCCCTAAAAGGATGTTGACATGGACATAGTGATCACATGATATGACTTTTCCTTGTTATCTTGCATCCATTATGCTTGATTAAAGAATAGAGGGTGAGGCTGCTTCATGAACTTTTTTAAACGTAATAAATTGAAAACTTGTTTTTTTTTCAGGTGCCTTTGTTATAAGTTTCCAACTGCAATTTGTCATTGAATTCAACATTTGCAATATAAAGTATGACTTCTACAAGGAAAACAGTTGCTAAAGTACTTGGTGATGTACTTTTATGCCAGCAGAACAGTTTCCTTTAGGGAAATTGCCTACGTTGAAGCAAGTTATTGAAAGATGTTTGTGTTTCGGAGACTATAAAACAGATGCTGTACTGAGAGCTACTTCTGAGGAATTGCATAAATTGTGGGTCACATATAATGTTTATCCAATATCAGTAAATGCCATACAGAGCTGACTGAAAACCCAAATAAAGGAATTCAACCGCCTTCTGAAGTATGACAAAAAGAAAAGGGGACCTAAATATCAAGATCTGGATGATTTTCTGAAAACTGTAGACGTTTTATTCAGGGCTGTGGAGTCGGCACATAAAAAACTGACTCCCGACTCCTCAATTTTTTGTCTATCCGACTCCGAAGTAGGGTGCATCAAACGCCCTAACTGATGTGGATTTTGCTGGCCAGTTCTGAGCTGTTGCTTCTTGTGTAGTTAAGACCTATAGTGCCAATTTTTGGTCAATTTTTGAAATTTTCACATTCCCACTTTTTAATTGAAAATTAAATTTTTTTTGAGAAATTCTCCTTTTTCACGATAAAGTGAGCAACAACAAAGTTGTTTACACAGTGAACGTTTTCAATACTATGGATTTAAACAGTATCAATCATCTATTCTTGTAGTATGCACTATCAGGCTATTTATTTAACACACTATTTAGAAATATACTATTTTAGAAACACACTATTTAAAAATACTTGCTTCGTTACAGATTGTTTTTCATGAATGTGCATGGTAGACAAGACTTATGCCAGTTTCTGCTTGGTACTCTGCCAACAGAAATGGACGAAATTATAAAAGGTTCCCGCCTGCCCACCTATGGGCAAGTATATCGCTCCTTCTCTTATAAAAAGAGCAAATTCGATAGATCCACTAGTTATTTCAAGAAAGTTCTCTATCAAGCTGCAAAGGAAGTTGCAGCACAAGTTGTTCCATTTTATATAAAGGGCGACATACAACATGTAAGTGAAAAAAAGATTGCTGAGCATATGAGATTGCATGACGAAGTGAATAACCTACAAAAAATTCAAATCGACAAAAGAGAGAGCGATAACATGAGAAAGATAAACGAATTTCGGGAAAAACTTGAAAGAATATGCCTCTATGGCCAAAGAATGCCATGGAAACTATTACAAATGAGGAAGATAAAGTTTTTCTCAAAAGCATGATGTCTGATAGAACAGCATCATTTGGCTCTTTGGACAAGAAAAATGCTATATCTGCAATAAAATGGAATGAGAGAATGGCCAAAAGAAATGAATACTATCAAAAGCAAAAAGTAGACCAGCCTAGCACAAGTTGGGCAACAGATGATTATGAATCAGATGCTGACACTATCACTGGAACAAAACACAACACTGAAGATCAAGACAGTGGTTCTGATAGAGAGGAGTTTGATTTGGAGCCAAAACGAATGCACAAAAGAGTGAAAAAAACTGGTGAAGACATTTTCATTCCCTATGATATCCTGAAAGACAAGAGAGTTACTTCTGTGGCAGCAAGGGCCCATGGAGTTACTCCAACTGCTGCTGTAGGTATAATATCTGCATTTGTGCAAGCCTGTGGAGGAGACACTGACAAACTTAGTTTGTCATATGCATCAGCATCTCGAGCAGCTGCAGCCAATGTAAAGGAAATGGCAGAAAAAATCCAAGGTTTATGGCAACCATCAGACATTGGAACCGTTCACTGGGATGGAAAGCTGATGAGAACGCTGAACAACAAACACCATGAAGAAGAACGTCCCAGTACTATTTTCAGGTAATTTATAACCTTCAAATTCTTGTCTATAAAAATTTTAACATGCAAATTGCACAGCAATGTTCAGTAACCAATGTGGCTTGCTATTAAAGTAAATTACTGAAAGTGTATATTTAGTACTAAACAAAATAATAGTAGAGAGAATCATCTAAAATACACATTCTGCATTGCTATTTTTTCTGAACTTTCAGGAAATGGAACAGTAAAACTGCTTTGTTCCAAAGCTGCAATCGGGCGAGGCACGAAGTATCAGAGATGCAACATATCAACTACTGAAGCAATGGAAGTGCACAGACAATGTTGCGCAGTGTGTTTTGATACAACTTCCGTTAATACAGGTAAAAATGATACATAGCTCAAAAACACAATATAGATCTTTAGATCTACTGTATATTGTGGATCAATTTGTGTTTTAGATCTATATTGTTGTGTTGTCCTATATTGTATGTTGTCTAATATTGCATATAGGCCTAGGCATGACAAGCCACTGATACCTATCTAATCTATATTTTTTTTTCAGGGCATGTCACAGGAGCCTGCATTCAGCTGCAACAGCATTTGAGGAAGCCACTACTGTGGGCTGCATGTCGGCATCACGTGATGGAAATTATTCTCTCTGACGTGTTCAATGCCTTAAAAATAGAACCGTCAAAATCACTGGATATTACCATTTTTACCAAGTTTCGACAGTGTTGGGATTTCTTAGATTTGGGGGGCTCGTATAAGTTTCTAGACCAAAAAGATGATGTAACGAAGGAACTCTCCATAAGTGCGACTGCCGAATTAGCGAAGCAAAAGAACTCAAACCATCCGCGAGATGATTACCTGGAACTCTTGAACCTCACTAACCTTTATATGAATGGATGTCAAGGCAATTATAAATTTGTGCGTCCTTGTGCCATTCATAGAGCTCGATGGATGGCAAAATTAATTTATGCAATTAAAATATCCATATTGGAAGATCAAGTAAAGGCTTTGCCAGCAAAATGATGAAATTTCAATCCGAGCAGCTAAATCGTTTCAGTAGGTTTGGTACACTGATATATGCTAAGTATTGGTTTATGGCATCTAATGCCCTTGATGCTCCAATAAATGACTTGGAACTTATTAGGAATCTTAAAACATATTCTAAAATTGACCAAGAGGTGGCAGCTGTTGCTACCAAAGCCATTGAGCGTCATCTGTGGAGCTTAACAGCAGAAATGGTACCTGTGTCACTATTTAGCCAAAAGGTACCAGCAGAAATGAAAAGGAAAATTTCCAATAAAATGATAATGTCAAAAGAGATGAAAAATTCATTCCAAAGGCATGGGGCTGGATTTGGTAAGCCAATATTTCCATCGCTTGATGCCCTGCATGCAAACTCTCAAGATCTATCTTCCTTTGTCAATGATGGGTCATGGGTATTTTTCAACACACTCCAATGCAACCCTACTTTCTTGCAGGAGAACCCTGAAAATTGGGCGATCAATCCATCCTACAAGCAATGTCAGGAAAAAGTCTGCAATCTAAAGGTTGTTAATGATTCTGCCGAACGAGGTGTCAAATTGACCAGTGATTATTTAAAGTCGTCTAAGAAAGAAACCCTCTACCAAGATACATTGCAAGTAGTTGAGGAAAATCATGAAAAAATTGGCAATATGAGAAAAAACAAAAATTTGAAAAAATTAAAATGGCTCCTGACAGCTTAACTTAAGGTGTTGTTTAGTGATAAATGCTTTAAACAGGATTCTGCCCATTTTGCTTGTTTCATAGTTCTGCTTTTGCTCTTTTTTGTAAATTTTTGCTAATTTTGTTAATTTTTGTCTTTTTTTAATTTTCTATTAAAAAATGGGAATGTAAAAAATTTAATAAAGGAAAAAATTGTTTATTTTGTATTCACCACAATGAGGAGCAAGACATATGTGCCGGCCAGTAGTGTGATATCAATTTAAGATTTTCATGGGGCGTTTGATGCACCCTACAGTCCGAAGGTATATTAATTCTAAATCTGCTATGATGATAATTACATAAGAGGCATTTCATCACCACCACATGAAGCATCATCATCTGTGGTCATTGTTACGGTAACTTTGTCTGTAGTAAAGAATCTTGTAAGTGGTGCTTGTCATTCAGTAGATTTCTGATCTTTTGTTAACTTTGAAGTAGTTTCAGCCCGGCCTATCCCACTGTGGCGGACATATTGGCCAAATCAAAATGGCCAGTCCAAAATGACATCCACTTGAGTACCAATACTAGTACAGGTTACATAGTTAACTTGATAAAAATAAGAGTCAGCATAACATCTTTTGCTATTAAACTTTAGTATATACGCAAGTACAATCTTCTTTATTCCTTTTACTCACAGTACTGCATCTCATGATATGTCTATCCAATAGATGGCTGTTCATGATTAATAGTCGTCATTGTTCAGGCAGCCACCCTCACACTTGCAGAGTGTCGTACATCGAATTCCAGCACTACTGCATTGCAATTCCCTCTGCAGGCTTTAGTGCATCCGCAATGAAGGAGAAGAGCACATGCCTTACTGGCATCAGCGAGAGTTGTCCAGAAAGGGAGCCATTGGTTGCTACGCTTGTCATATTCCCATCCCCATTTATCAAAGCAGGGAGTGTCTGATGGCATGTGGTTGACTGCTTCCACACAAAACTTGCCTGCAACAATGACCTCTTGATATGCTGGAAGAGGGCAGCTTGGGTAGGGGTATGCTGTCCAATGATCGACTGCCACTAGAAAACAGATGGTGCCTGGCTACGTTTACAGATGCTGTCCACATGTTTTACTGTACATGAGCACAACAAACCTCTCAATGTGTGTCATTTCAGGAGATACTAGACTGAAGGACTCGGGTCTTCAGTCAATTTGATCATGGTTTCAGTTAAGTTTGGTGTATTATTCATGCAGTCCATGCTGTCTTCTTCCCACATCCAAGAAACTGCGAGTAGTCGCAGCCTGTTAGTGCATGGAACAGAGGTAGAGCAGTGATTTGATGGACCAAGCTGTGATTGAATGCTGTGCACTGGAGGTTCTCGGTAATATTTGCCACTGCCAAAACCAATCCAGAGTTCTGTTAGGTCAAGCTGTTGAAAGAAAGGCAATGGCAAGAACGACTATGTCACTGTCAACAGTGCGGATGAATGCTTTCTTGTGACCCTGAGATGATGCGTGAGCAAGATGCAGAATGATCCACGTATCTGCCTCTGTGTGGTTGCATGGGTTGGAGCCCTGATATATCAAATGCTTTATTGGAGAGCACAGTTTCTAATGCAGTGCTGAGGAGGAGTTTTCCACCCATGTCAATCTTGATCAGCTGTTTACTGATAAAGACGAACAGTTCCTTCTTGTTTTCCACATTTTCAAATATGACTGCCAGTCTCGTTTGGGAATGGGTGTGGTACCATCACTATCTGGATCAAGTCGAGTACGTGCTCCTGAACCATGCCGCTGCTGTGCAAGTGATTTCAGACCGTCTTCAGGATAGGTATCCCACACGGCATCGATGCGCTGAACTGTGTCAGTCATCTGTGCTTTAATGAAAGGTATGATGTGTAGAGATACATATTCAGCAAATGTTGATGCTCTATTTGGACGCACAATGTGGACAATGGCGGCCATGTCATACAACTGAACTGTCACTTGTTTAGCAGGATAACATGCATCCATTGCATGTGCATCAGAACCTGCAGTCAAGCGCCCATATAAATGCCAGTTGTTAGTTGTTTTTGCCCAATTCTTCAGATTTTGATCAATGTTTGTCACTTAAGGCTCTATGAAGATCATGCTGATCCTCACCAGACATATGATGCAGAATAATGTTCTGGAGGTGATCCGTAACTTGATCTGAGTTTCTCGGACTTATCCCAGCTGCACATTCATCTTGCGTGGCCACTTTTCCTTGTGCCCGCTTTACCCTGTAACTGTTGCATGCACTCCTACAACTTTTATGATACACTGCAGCATGTGATTGGAGGGTTGCTGCAATTCCTGTGCCATCATCGAGCTCACTAACCTTGATACCAGATGGAACAGCATTGAGCTACACAAAATCATTCAGATCTCTTTCAAGAGATGAATATCCCTGTTCTATTGGCTGTTGTAATGCCTCGTCTTTGCTGGACTGACATAGGCAACACAGTGTCCAATTAATTCCAGTTATGTTAGTAGACATGTTGAGGTATTAATGTTCTACTACACACTAACGAGATCTTCATATCTGCAGGCCTGAAGAGACTAGAATGTGAAGAAGACCACCACCGCATAGACTTGCTTCAGAGGAATACAGGTAGGGTTTCTTTACCGGGATCCCGGGATCCCGGTAGATTTTTAGCTAATTTAAATTTCCCGGGAAATCCCAGGATATTTTCTTAAAAATTTAATTTTGCTTATTTTGTATTAAGACTGGGAAATTTTGCTAATAGTACGGTAAGTTTAATTAACCCATAACTTGTCAGAATACGTTTGTATTTGTTAGTTTTAAGCTTGCTTAGTTTTTTGTTTTTTAATTTCAGCTTGTTATGGCATGTCACAGATTGTCACTACTTGTCAGGACCTGTAATATCTTGCGTAATTGTGCTGATGCTGTCTTAATTTGTCACCACACTCAGTAGCTCCAGTAACTCATTACGCCAGGTTGTGCATTGTGCAAGTGTCACACTTCCTTTATATTGTGAGTATTTGTGACTCGATTCTTTGTAGTTCCTATACTAGCCTAGTACTATATATATATAGTATGTTTTAATTTATTTTGTTCGAAACGAACCCCTTCAATCAAGAATGTCAGAATCATTTGCTTGGAAATATTTCGGGAAGGATTCGAAACTAGAATTTGCAACCTGTAAAGAATGCAAAACTCAAATAAAGTGTAAAGGTTGGTCTACAAGCGGTCTTATCAGACATTTGCTTAACAAGCATAATATTAGCAAGTTATCTGTTACTAATGCTAAGCGCACATCCGAGGAAAATGGAGCAACTATAGCAAGCGACAAACCTCTCAACAAACCTTAACATCATCGTTTTTCATTAAGAAAGAAACATGTGAAGAAATAGTAACAAAACTAGCCACTCCTAGATGGCATCTCTATCAATTCTATTACAAAAAGTGAGTTCATCAGAAAATCATTGACAGACAGAGGATATACTTACCAAAAAATCCATCCATGTAATGGATCTCGTTCATTCACAGTACAAACAAATAAAAAACGCTTAATTCGAATTACCAGCCAATAAATGCAGGATCAAGGTTTAGTTTATCATTAGAATACACCTCACTAAACAATCGCCGGTATTTAAATATTAACATACACAAAACTGACGGAACATTTTGGAACTTAGGAATGGTGAAGATTTCTAGTACTCTACCTGCTGAAACTGCTGTTGAAGTAATCAAAGAAAAGTTAGAGGAATTTCATATTTCTTTAGAAAAACATGTGGTGGCTTGTGTTACTGATGGTGCAGCTATGATGGTGAAATTTGGAAGGCTGAATGTGAGCAACTGTGTTATGCACACGGAATCCACTTAGCGGTATGTGATGTTTTGTACCAGAAGTCAACCACTTCACTTGCAATCACTCTTTCTGAAGAAATTCAAACTGAAGATGACGAACATAATGACAACATAGATGAAGATTGAGAAGATTTCAATCATAGTATTGATTTTGAGTGTTTTGTGTGAGCGCTTTGATGAGGATCCGTTCGAGATAGATATTTCATTTGGATCGCACGACACTGTAGGTAAAGAAATCAACGATGTCCTCAAATCATCAATAAGTCAGAAAAATAGCAAAAAAATATTTCGAAAATCACCTTTAAAGAATACATCTTACAAGGATATGTTCAACAGGAACAAGGAAAAAGTTTGCATCTATTGCTGGATTCCAAAACCAGATGGAATAGTCTTTTAGCCATGCTGGGCTTTATCAAAATGGTCATCCGTATCGAAAGCTCTCATCGACTGCAATAAAGATATGGACAATTTTGACCTTGACACAACAAGAAGTTGCTGTAATTCGTGACATTGTGGCATCGCTGGAGCCATTAAAGTTGGAGCAGAAAAGCTGGGCAACAGAGAATCGACTTTACTTTCATCAGGTGGTGTTTTTTCTTTCATTTTGAATGAACTAAATCAACTAAACACACCTTTTAAAAAAACTAAAGGAGTCGTTCATTCAACGCATAACAGAGAGAAGAAATGAGAACTTGACTGGCCTCATACAATACCTCAATAGTGGAAAGAATTATAAAAAGGTAGCAACTTTTGCAAGTGACAGAAGTTTAACAGCCTTACCAACCAAGTCTATGTTAATTTCATCAGCAAAGCAGATGTTAGATCGCCTTTTTGGAGTACCTGCTGATTCTACCTCTAGTGAGACAGATGAAGATAATGATGTGCAAGAATCAGCTGTCCCTCAGTCATCTTCGATGACTAGCTGAAAGGCTTGATGCAGCTATTAAAGCAGCCGAGGTAGAGAAATCAAGAACACTAGACAGCAAAGCAAGTGCTGCAAAGCACCTTAAAAAGGAACTAGAGATCTTCGAGGCTACGGGCGAAAAAATGCAGAACATCTCTCTTCTCTTGAATGCATTAAAGACGATTCCACCCACGTCAATAGAATCGGAAGGGCATTCTCAGCAGCAGGACTTTTCGTGACTAAATGAGAACAAGATTGAGTGATTGAAGTATTGACCATCTTTGTTTTTTGAAATTGTACTATAAAAATTCACAGTGATAATTTTTTTTTGGTTGAATTCATTGAAGTTCTTTGCAATTTGAAGGTAATTTTTATTTTTCTTTAAATTTTCTAAGCAATTCAAAAGGCAATTTTTTTTTTCGTTGTATTCATTAAGTTTTCAATGAACGCAGCAATTTTTTTATTTGTGAAAATTTTCTATGTAATTCAAAAGTATTTTTTTTAATACATATTTTTCACAGCAATATTATTTTATTTTGCCCATCATGGAGATTGCAGAACTTATTAAATGACTATAAAAAAAATAAAAAATAATTATACCCCCTCTTTTCTAGGTTAATTTATTTTATAATATATTTTAAATATAATTAATTATATCCCGGGATTTCCCGGGATCCCGGGAAGGGAATCATTTTTATCCCGGAATCCCGGGATAAGCAAAAGGCCGGGAAATGAGAAACCCTAAATACAGGTATGCCAACACCTGCAAACATAATAAAAAATAGATTAATAGTGGACAAAATGTCAGTAGAAATCCAATGTAAAAGTTAATATAGCTGTTACAACCACAAATCTAAGTGCAATAATTATGTGTCATGATTCAATTGACATAAAATGTACATTTCTTATAAAATAATATCAAATGTGGATATATACGACCTGACATATATCTTGAATTAAAAAACAAATATCAGAACTGGATTCTCTATAATCAAAAACATACAAAGTGTCATTATTTGCTGTTCTACTATGATTGGTTGTTATTTTATTGCCCAATGTCAGACCAGATGGTGGCCATCTTGGATTCGTCCATAATGGCCACCACAGGGAGAGCCCATGTTGGCTCCCGCAAAAAAATGAATGCTTATGGTCATATCTACCCCTGGTAAAAAAATGGTACTTTTGGAACAAAGGGAACAATCGGGGTGATTTTTTGGATTAAGCCCCCTGACTATAGAGCCCCATGTTCTATTAGACAAATACAGCATGATATTAAAGGCACCCTCACAACGCTCCACAAGGGAAGCAATATGGAGATTCCAAGTCAAGGTTCTGTCAAATGCAGGGCTGTGGAGTCGGAGTCAGAGTCATGGAGTCGGTCAATTTTGAGTGGAGTCGGAGTCGGTGCAAATCCTTCAACTATAACCATAGCAGCCTAGGCCTAGGCCTAGCTCAATTTTATGAATAAAATAGATTTAACCTAATGTTTTAGCATATAATATAATATGTAAATAATATATAAATATAAATAATATATAAATATAGTTGCTTATAATTAATAAGGATTATAATTAATTAATTAACATAATTAATAATAAGGAAATTTAAAAATTCAGTTTAGGTTAGTACATTTTGTTACGGATGTTTATAATAATACAAAAACATCTTATTAATTTGCTAAACCAATAATAATCTTATTTTGTTTAAGCTTCAATCAGTTTGTATTTTGGGATTTATTGTAATTTTTGAATAAAGAGAAAAAAAGCCATTAAGGCATAGTTACAGCCACTAAGTAACCTGATGAGTCATCTGGTGGTGACGAAATGCCTTGTTTATGAATCTCCATTGGCCTAATAAAGCTAATCATAATCAATTTGGCCTTAACATTCCATCGGATTCAGAGTCGTAATTATACAAGTCAGATTTCTGGAGTCGGAGTCGGAATGTTAACATTTTTGGAGTCGGAGTTGGAGTCTGCAAATTTTATCACCGACTCCACAGCCCTGGTCAAATGTAATACCTAGAAATTTATGAGAGGAGGCAAAAGGAATCTGGCTTGTCAGCAAGTCAAGAGGTTGAATGAGTTGAGGGGGAACTGGCCGCTTACTAAAAATGACACATGAAGACTTGGCAGGAGAAAAGTGCAAGCCATTATTCTGTGACCAATTAGTAATCCTGTGTAGAGCATTTTGCATAATGGCCTTGGCAACATGAATGTCAACATGGGATACCCATAATGCCCCATCATCTGCATACAGAGAATAGTAAATCTTGAGCAAAGTATATACCCTGAAATAAGTCATTAATCATGACATTAAATAAAAGGGGACTGATGATATTACCTTGTGGAACTCCAGCATCCAAATGATAAACATCTGAAGGAGAGGATCCAATTGATACTCGTATGCGTCTATGCTGCAAAAAGTTTTGGATAAACATGGGTAGATTGCCCTGCAACCCTAAATGATACAACTTAGAGTAAACCATAGTGCCAGACAGTATCATAGGCCTTCTCAATGTCAAGAAATACTGCTAAAATATAATCATTTCTAAGAAGAGACTCTGATTGATCCCTCAAGCCTCACCAGGTTGTCCATCGTAGAAAAGTGAGGGTGAAAACCACTTTGAAAGCTGTCCAGTTTGAAAAATAGAATAATGATGATGTAACACCATCCTTTCAAGTACTTTACCCAGACAGCTAGTCAAAGCTATGGGGCAATATGAGCTTACAGCAGTACGAGCTTTGCCAGACTTATGGATGGGCACCAGCAAAGCAGAAGTCCAAACATGTGGAAAAGAGCATGTCATCCAAACCTTGTTATAAAAGGCCAATAAAACTTGCTTGTTAGAAAATGAAAGATTGGTGAGGAAGGGGTACACTATCATAACCTCCCCAGGGAAGGTATTTTTCACCTTAGGGAGAATACCTCCCCAGGTAGGGGATTTTTCACCTTAGGGAGAATACCTCCCCAGGTAGGGGATTTTTCACCTTAGGGAGAATACCTCCCCAGGTAGGGGATTTTTCACCTTAGGGAGAATACCTCCCCAGGTAGGGGATTTTTCACCTTAGGGAGAATACCTCCCCAGGTAGGGGATTTTTCACCTTAGGGAGAATACCTCCCCAGGTAGGGGATTTTTCACCTTAGGGAGAATACCTCCCCAGGTAGGGGATTTTTCACCTTAGGGAGAATACCTCCCCAGGTAGGGGATTTTTCACCTTAGGGAGAATACCTCCCCAGGTAGGGGATTTTTCACCTTAGGGAGAATACCTCCCCAGGTAGGGGATTTTTCACCTTAGGGAGAATACCTCCCCAGGTAGGGGATTTTTCACCTTAGGGAGAATACCTCCCCAGGTAGGGGATTTTTCACCTTAGGGAGAATACCTCCCCAGGTAGGGGATTTTTCACCTCAGGGAGAAAACCTCCCCAGGTAGGGGATTTTTCACCTCAGGGAGAAAACCTCCCCAGGTAGGGGATTTTTCACCTCAGGGAGAATACCTCCCCAGGTAGGGGATTTTTCACCTCAGGGAGAATACCTCCCCAGGTAGGGGATTTTTCACCTCAGGGAGAATACCTCCCCAGGTAGGGGATTTTTCACCTCAGGGAGAATACCTCCCCAGGTAGGGGATTTTTCACCTTAGGGAGAATACCTCCCCAGGTAGGGGATTTTTCACCTTAGGGAGAATACCTCCCCAGGTAGGGGATTTTTCACCTTAGGGAGAATACCTCCCCAGGTAGGGGATTTTTCACCTTAGGGAGAATACCTCCCCAGGTAGGGGATTTTTCACCTTAGGGAGAATACCTCCCCAGGTAGGGGATTTTTCACCTTAGGGAGAATACCTCCCCAGGTAGGGGATTTTTCACCTTAGGGAGAATACCTCCCCAGGTAGGGGATTTTTCACCTTAGGGAGAATACCTCCCCAGGTAGGGGATTTTTCACCTTAGGGAGAATACCTCCCCAGGTAGGGGATTTTTCACCTTAGGGAGAATACCTCCCCAGGTAGGGGATTTTTCACCTTAGGGAGAATACCTCCCCAGGTAGGGGATTTTTCACCTTAGGGAATACCTCCCCAGGTAGGGGATTTTTCACCTTAGGGAGAATACCTCCCCAGGTAGGGGATTTTTCACCTTAGGGAGAATACCTCCCCAGGTAGGGGATTTTTCACCTTAGGGAGAATACCTCCCCAGGTAGGGGATTTTTCACCTTAGGAGAATACCTCCCCAGGTAGGGGATTTTTCACCTTAGGGAGAATACCTCCCCAGGTAGGGGATTTTTCACCTTAGGGAGAATACCTCCCCAGGTAGGGGATTTTTCACCTTAGGGAGAATACCTCCCCAGGTAGGGGATTTTTCACCTTAGGGAGAATACCTCCCCAGGTAGGGGATTTTTCACCTTAGGGAGAATACCTCCCCAGGTAGGGGATTTTTCACCTTAGGGAGAATACCTCCCCAGGTAGGGGATTTTTCACCTTAGGGAGAATACCTCCCCAGGTAGGGGATTTTTCACCTTAGGGAGAATACCTCCCCAGGTAGGGGATTTTTCACCTTAGGGAGAATACCTCCCCAGGTAGGGGATTTTTCACCTTAGGGAGAATACCTCCCCAGGTAGGGGATTTTTCACCTTAGGGAGAATACCTCCCCAGGTAGGGGATTTTTCACCTTAGGGAGAATACCTCCCCAGGTAGGGGATTTTTCACCTTAGGGAGAATACCTCCCCAGGTAGGGATTTTTCACCTTAGGGAGAATACCTCCCCAGGTAGGGGATTTTTCATCTTAGGGAAATACCTCCCCAGGTAGGGGATTTTTCACCTTAGGGAGAATACCTCCCCAGGTAGGGGATTTTTCACCTTAGGGAAATACCTCCCCAGGTAGGGGATTTTTCACCTTAGGGAGAATACCTCCCCAGGTAGGGGATTTTTCACCTTAGGGAGAATACCTCCCCAGGTAGGGGATTTTTCACCTTAGGGAGAATACCTCCCCAGGTAGGGGATTTTTCACCTTAGGGAGAATACCTCCCCAGGTAGGGGATTTTTCAGCTTAGGGAGAATAGCTCCCCAGGGGAGGTATTGTTCAGCTTAGAGAGAATAGCTCCCCAGGGGAGGTATTGTTCAGCTTAGAGAGAATAGCTCCCAGGGGAGGTATTGTTCAGCTTAGAGAGAATAGCTCCCCAGGGGAGGTATTGTTCAGCTTAGAGAGAATAGCTCCCCAGGGAGGTATTGTTCAGCTTAGAGAGAATAGCTCCCCAGGGGAGGTATTGTTCAGCTTAGAGAGAATAGCTCCCCAGGGGAGGTATTGTTCAGCTTAGAGAGAATAGCTCCCCAGGGGAGGTATTGTTCAGCTTAGAGAGAATAGCTCCCCAGGGAGGTATTGTTCAGCTTAGAGAGAATAGCTCCCCAGGGGAGGTATTGTTCAGCTTAGAGAGAATAGCTCCCCAGGGGAGGTATTGTTCAGCTTAGAGAGAATAGTTCCCCAGGGGAGGTATTGTTCAGCTTAGAGAGAATAGCTCCCCAGGGGAGGTATTGTTCAGCTTAGAGAGAATAGCTCCCCAGGGGAGGTATTGTTCATTAGAGAGGACCATATCCAATTCCAGCAGAGTAAAAGGACTATTATAATGGAGTGCTACATTTGTAGAAAAATCAATAGGGATGAGTTCAGCTTTTGCTGCTCTAGAAAGGAACTGTGCTGTGTAATGAGATTTACTATTTATAGATGCAAAGTATGCAGCCAAGGAGTTACCAACTAGCTGGGGCTAGAAAATGACATTACTGCCATCCGGCAAAACAATAGGATGTGGAGGAAGTTCTCTCTCCAGTCTTTTAATTTTATTCCAGACCACACACTCAGTTGTCTGATGAGAGGTAGAACTGACAAAGGCATGCCAAGAAGAATGTTTGGATAAGGGTCATTCCAGCTCAATTGGTACAGGGGTGGTTGGGTGACCATCTCCGATTTTCTTCAAATTTTCAGGGTTGATTCATACACCATTCAATAGCTTAAATCTAAAATTTTAGCTTCCTCAGTCAAAAGCTTTTAATTTTATGGTCGCTTAAATGGCCCCCACTTCGACAAAAAATGCCCATGTTGGGTTTGATCGGCCAACGCCTTCATTTTGAGAGGCCTTGAAAAGTGTCTTCTAATAGGAGTAGAAGCTTCAAATTTGTTATGCCAACAACTTCTGGTGGCTTTTCAATTTTGCAAGCTAAAGGCTGTGGAATAATAGTTTCTGAGTTACAAGGGCTTAAACATGGCTCCATTTTGAAGCTTGCATCAATTCCTCCCACTTTTACGATCCTACCATTTTCAAAAGTTTTAGTTCTACATCAATCACAGCTGTTTTAATACTCCTAATAGTCTCTATGGGTTGTAAATTTATGAGTGAAATAAAAAAATAACCAAAAAACGATTTATTTTTATTTTTAAAAATTTCCAAAAGTTGATATTTTCACAAAATTTGCAAAATTAACATCAACTTTGGGGCTTAATATAAAGGTATCCAAAATTAGTCAGGGAGTTGATACTTCTAGTAAAGAAAGATACATGTGTGTACAAAAACATATATTAAGGAATAGATCTCAACTCAACTCCTTCATATAGTTTTGGTGATTCAAAGGAAAGTACTTTTTGTGAAAAATCTCAAATTTTTGCAAAATTTGTAAATTTTTAAATTTCTATTTATGACAATGAATTGTAATTTTACTTCCATTTTATTACTTATTAAGTTGATTTACAATTGTAATATGTAATAAGTCTAAAACATACAAGAAACTTAATATGTCTGTCAAAACAACCAGCAACTCGAAGGGCTCTGGGTAGCTCATTTCGCTTTGTATATTCTTATAAATGTAAAACATGATGGTTAATCATTAATGTCCAGGCCTATTTTATAGATCATGATCTTTTATTTTCAGAAAATTTAACTAGAGCAATTAACTTAATTTTACTGCCTGTAATAATGGTTATTCTAATCAAGAATCAAAGTGCAGCTTTGGTATGTACTTGGATGATCCATGTCATGACACAGACTCACCAGGAAGGTGGGTATGTATACCTTACATGAGCTGACAGATGAAACAAGGAAACTGCTATTGTGGAGAACAAAAGCAACTGTAATCAACCCAAATAGTGCTACTGTATGCTACCATCATGAAAAAATGTTTGGAATGCATTACCAACAAATGCAACGTAGCTGCCAAGATCCATGGAGAAATCATCGAAAGAAGATAACAAGTAAGTAAATATAGGTTCTAATATATTTATATTTCATAAAGAAGTTTATATTGTAAATTGTAACCTAAATTAGCTATTTAATTTTAATAGGGTAGGCTATATACTATGCTACTGAATGCATGTGTTTTGAATATTTTATACAAATAGCCTATAACCAAATGTTGAGGTTTTAAAATTATTTTCCAATGTGTTTAGAGTTTACATTACCCTACTTTATTTGCAGAATCACTACAAATTATTGACAAAGACATAGCAACTAGACTGAATCTGATACCGGACAGAAACTTTGCTCAACATGCTTCTCTAGAGCCAAGACGATTGAAGATGAAAAAGACTCAGGTAGTGATGAATATGTTCCAGAAGAAATAGTTAAGGAGACATTTGACGATACGTTAGGTTCACTAGAATGCTCACCCATTAAGTATGTAAGAGCAAGAGATCAAAAGTTTTACGCGAAAAGGAAACTAAAGCAAATTGAAACAAAATCAAAGCTGTCAAAAGTACTTCATATGAAGCCTAGCATTTTGGATGAAGTAGAGAAACCTATAGAGAGTGAGGAAGAAAAGTATTATCAGCATATGATAGAGGAACTGAAAGAAAAGTGTAAAACTAGTACCAGACAAGAAAAGATACAAATTCTAAAATTGAGGAATATTTTAAAAAAAGCTTAAGTAACTACAGACCTGTATCAAGCTGAATAATAAATTGCCAATTTATGGCTATGAGGCCATGGAGTGTTGAAGACAATCAGACTTAAAGCCTGAGTACAATAATAAATTCCTGAGTCAGTGTCTAAACATAAGAGTTATTAGCTTTTTATAAGTTTACATACGAATTTACATAAAACAACACATTAAAAAAAGAATATGAACTTATAGCCAATAATTCACATGCTTAAAAACTCAGGAATTCATTATTGTATATAGCTAAGTACTGTACACTTGTATTAAGGGAAGTAATACAACAAAGCTACTTAAATTTAAGGTTTTGTACTGAAAATGGTGGTTACTGCTAGTTTATCTGTACTAACTACATAATTTAAATTACTAGGAAGTGCTTAAAGAGCAGTAGAACACGGTTCTATGTGATTTACTTAGGTAGATCCAAGTATTGAGCCTACAAGCTGGTCCATCTGTTGTGTTAACTGCAAATGTAGTAATAATCTAGGTATACAGTATATTGTCTTTTTTATGAGTAAAACTTATTTAGATAATTTAACATTTGTGAATTAACTTACCAAGTAATAAAATGGAAGTAAAATTACAATTCAATGTTGTAAAAAGAAATTTAAACATTTCAAAATTTTGAAAAAATTCAGAATTTTTCATAAAAAGTACTTTTCTTTGAATAGCCAAAACTATACGAAGGAGTTGAGTTGAGATCTATTCCTTAATATATGTTTTTGTACACATATGTATCTTTCTTTACTAGAAGTATCAACTCCCTGACTAATTTCGGACACCTTTATATTAAGCCCCAAAGTTGATGTTAATTTTGCAAATTTTGTGAAAATATCAACTTTTGGAAATTTTTAAAAATAAAAATAAATCTTTTTTTGGTTATTTTTTTATTTCACTCATAAATTTACAACCCAGAGAGACTATTAGGAGTATTAAAACAGCTGTGATTGATGTAGAACTAAAACTTTTGAAAATGGTAGAGTCGTAAAAGTGGGAGGAATTGATGCAAGCTTCAAAGTGGAGCCATGTTTAAGCCCTTGTAACTCAGAAACTATTTGTTCCACAGCCTTTTAGCTTGCAAACTTGAAAAGCCCACCAGAAGTTGTATTGGCATGACAAATTTGAAGCTTCTACTCCTATTAGAAGACACTTTTCAAGGCCTCTCAAAATGAAGGCATTGGCCAATAAAGTCCAACATGGGCATTTTTTGTCGAAGGTAGGGGCCATTTAAGCGACCATAAAATTAAACATTTTTGACTGAGGAAGCTAAAATTTTAGATTTAAGCTATTGAATGGTGTATGAATCAACCCTGAAAATTTGAAGAAAATCGGAGATGGTCACCCGACCAACTTTCTGAAATCTGTACCAGTTGAGCTGGAATGACCCTACCGACAAACCAATTTTGCGCGTACCAAATTGTATATATTTTATCACTGTGTAATTTTAAGAATCATATATAATCTTTATAAATAAGTATTGTACATAAATTTATATATATATATTTAATTAATTCAGCTGTATATAAAATAACAATCTTCTGTAAAAGAACCCCAGCCAACCAAGAACTCAATAAACTCTGAAAACAACCGGCTTTTCCTTCAAGATGCTAACCTTCCAAACGACAGGGAGAGAAGAGGACATGAGAGGCCCCTAAAAGAGATACCCCCTAAGAGAGATAGCCTGCCTCTCGTATCCTTCATTCTTCCCGGCAAATACAAGTAGCACCAAGAAGGAACCAGCAGCTACAATATATACTTAGGAGGAAAGGTGTAGGTGTGGCTGTAAAGACTGTACAGTGATGTAGAAATGTGTGTGCACCCATTTTGGGTCTCTCATTTAAAGGTGTTTGTGGGGCAAGTGAAGATCATGAATTTTTCAATACCTCACAGTACTATGGGGGGCACCACTCGGCAGAGGAATCTCTTTAAATGGGGTGTGTAAGGACAGAGAGTAGGCCTATCCCCTAACCCAAGATGCTGCCTCCCTATAGCACTTGTGTTGAGCTGTGGGATTTATCACCTAAATGCACATAATATATATGAAATAAACTAGTACCATTCATGCAATAAAAATGGGCTTAAACACTATCACCAGATGTCCCTTGCAGACATCAAACTATCCAACCTTCTTTTGAAAGAATCAAGTGTATCTGAAGTCACCACTTCTTCTGTCAGACTGTTCTAAAACTTAATTACTCTGTTTGTAAAACTATGTTTTCTTTAAATTTGTTCTACATCTTGGCTTAAATAATTTTATACTATGACCTCTAGTCTGGTTATTGTGCTCTTTAATGAAAAGGGAATCAAAATCTATCTTATCCAACCCTTTTATCATTTTATACACCTCTATCATATCACCCCTTAACCTCTTTTTTAATGAGAACATGTTTGAAAAACTACTACTGCCAGCAAAAAGCGTAAAAATCAGTATAACCAAAATAACTCAACTGTACTTGATAGGGACCTAATGGATTTGAGTGAAGTTATCAGTCAGATAGAGAAAGCTATCCGAGATTTTCCTACGGGGCTCGTGTCTCCTGGTCAGGGAGATGCATCTTCAGGTTCTACAAGTAACTCCTCATTGCCTACTACTAAGATTTCTCAACCTACTTTGACTCCTGATCATGTCTCTTACTTGTATGTGGTGAGTAAAGGCTCTACAACCCTCACCCATCTAAACCCTTTTAGAATTAAAAAATCAATTGAATGTATTTGTGGTGGACTTGTAAGGTCTGTCACCTACTGCTGTTCTGGTAGCTTGCTAGTCCATACTTTCAATGCAGCTCAAACTAGGGCTCTTTTGAATGTGACTACTTTTCTTAGTAATGTGCTAGTAGAAGTCTCAATTGCAAAAAATCTGAACACTACTCAGTAGGGTGGTCCTTGCTTAGGGGGTGAAATTTCAAGTTGAACATTTTTCAGCTCCCACCCGCGGAAATCGTTTGAATGGTCGAGAAAACTCTCTAGGTGATTTATTTTTTTTAATCAGACAACGTTTACCCCTCCCTCATTGAGCATTACCATTAAGCTAATTTTTTGACTTTCAAGTAAATGTTACATAATTTGTAATGTTTCTTTTTTTCATTCTTTCCAGATTTTCAGTGGTTGGATAACTAATGTGTGTAAAACTGTAAATTCTAATGATTATAATTTAAACTGAATAACTCCTTTAACCATAAGTCAAGCTACCCGTCAGTGGTTGGATAACTAATGTGTGTAAAACTGTAAATTCTAGTGATTATAATTTAAACTGAATAGTGAATAACTCCTTCAACCTTTAAGTAGATAACCTGGATCATGGCAGCGAAGCTGCGCTACCTGATTGCCCCGCAGGAATCGATCACCGGGTCGCAACTTCCTTCGCAAAAAGAGTCTTGGCCCTGACGGTCTACAGGATCGACGTCCAGAAGAAGTCACTTCGAGAGGCCGCCAACCAGGTCGTCGAGCTCGTCACCGAGGTGTGGTCCAAGGCGCGAATCCCCCTCCGCCGGAAGGACCACATCGTCACCAACATTGAGAAGCTCCACAAGGAGTTCAACGATGTGAAGAGGAACAAGGGCGAGCTGGCGCTCAAGCGAAGCGGGAGGACGAGTTCAGCGAGCGTGGATGAACCTGTTCGACGTCGCTGCCGCTAACGCCATGGAGCTGCTCAAGAACGAGGAGGACAAGGCGTTCCTCCTCGCTCAGCGCGAAACCCCGTCGGCGCGGCAAGCTGGGGTCCGTCGACTCGACGCTAGCCGCTGTCGATGCCCACGCATCTCAACGCCAAGGGGAAGAAGACCGACGGAGGCAGCGAGCCGAGGAAGAAGCGACGACATCTACGGCCCGAGTGGAGCTCGAGTGGTCTTCGTCCTCTTCCAGTGGTGCCGCAAGCGCAGCGGAGAGCGACGACCATGGAGAAGAAGGGAGCCCTCGGGCTCCGAAGCGCTCCAGGCGGGGCACGATGAACATCGTTTTGGCGGCTGTGGCGTCGTCGCTGGATCGCACGAAGGTGACCGACCGAGGAGCTGTCTATGTCCTGACAGAGGTTGCCCGGTCGCTTGGGCACGACGTCGCAGAGCTCAATATCAACCGCAGCTCCATCCGCCAACACCGGCGCAGGCACCGCTCCAGGCTCAACGTGGCACTCAAGGAAGAGCTGAGGGCCGGCAATCTTGTCGTTCACTGGGACGGCAAGCTCATGCAGGACTTGATGAGCAAGTCGATCGGCTTCCCATCTTGGTCTCCGGTAATGGCGCGGTGCAGCTCCTGGGCATCCCGAAGCTGCCGAGTGGAACGGGCTCTGAGATGGCCAAGGCCGTCCTCAACGCGTTGGAGGAGTGGGAGCTCACTGAGCAAGTGAGTGGCTTGTCATTCGATACCACCGCCTCGAACACCGGCCGGAACAACGGAGCGTGCATCCTCATCGAGCAACACCTCGCGAAAGACTTGCTCTACTTCGCGTGCCGCCATCATGTGCTGGAGCTCCTCCTTGGTGCGGCGTTCACGGCTGTGATGGGCCCCACGTCCTCCTGACGTGACCCTCTTCAAGCGTTTCAGGAGCGCTGGGATTTCCTGGACAGAAGCCAGTACGAGTCCAGCGCTGCACACCCCGATGTCGCTCCTCTGCTCACCACTGTCGACACGGAGTGGTTTGAGAAGGCGATAGTCGAGCGCAAGGACCTGCGCGATGATTACCGTGAGCTGCTCGAGCTCACCCTCCTCTTCGTCAGTCATGTCCCCCCGCGAGGAGTGCGTTTCCGAGCTCCCAGGCCGATTCACCACGCCCGCTGGATGGCGAAGGCAATCTACGCCTTGAAGGTCTGGATGTTCCGACAGCAGTTCAAACTCACGGCGAGGGAGGAGAGTGGCCTCCGGAGCATCTGCATCTTCGTCTGTCGGGTCTACGCCAAGGCGTGGACGGAGGCTCCGATCGCCGCAACTGCCCCCCGAAATGACTTCACCCTCCTCAAGGACCTGCTGGCCTACTCTGACATCAACCCTGCGGTGGCCAAGGCGGCGCTGACCAAGTTCCAGAACCACCTCTGGTACATGTATCTTTCTTTACTAGAAGTATCAACTCCCTGACTAATTTCGGATACCTTTATATTAAGCCCCAATTGATGTTAATTTTGCAAATTTTGTGAAAATATCAACTTTTGGAAATTTTTAAAAATAAAAATAAATCCTTTTTTGGTTATTTTTTTATTTCACTCATAAATTTACAACCCATAGAGACTATTAGGAGTATTAAAACAGCTGTGATTGATGTAGAACAAACTTTTGAAAATGGTAGGGTCGTAAAAGTGGGAGGAATTGATGCAAGCTTCAAAATGGAGCCATGTTTAAGCCCTTGTAACTCAGAAACTATTTATTCCACAGCCTTTTAGCTTGCAAAATTGAAAAGCCCACCAGAAGTTGTATTGGCATAACAAATTTGAAGCTTCTACTCCTATTAGAAGACACTTTTCAAGGCATCTCAAAATGAAGGCATTGGCCAATCAAGCCCAACATGGGCATTTTTTGTCGAAGGTGGGGGCCATTTAAGCGACCATAAAATTAAAAGTTTTTGACTGAGGAAGCTAAAATTTTAGATTTAAGCTATTGAATGGTGTATGAATCAAGCCTGAAAATTTGAAGAAAATCGGAGATGGTCACCCGACCACCCCTGTACCAATTGAGCTGGAATGACCCGGTAACCAATATAAAAATAATATAAATGCGGAAAATTAACTGCGCGGCCCCACACTACTGCCCATCCCGAGAAGCGGAGCACGTATATCAAAAGTAGAAATATTCGGGTCTTGATTTGAATCAGATCCTTCGTCCAGCTCGCGTTGATCCTCGGTCAGCCTCATTTCTGGTTGTTGCGTTGTCCTGCGCGCTCGTCCTGAGGTCTGTATTTGCTACCTCCGAGGTGCATCTTCCATCGTCCTTTTTCCTTGTGTGCTTTTTCTCCGATCCGATGCTGTCCGATTGTGCGCCCGGTACCTGTGTGGGACCTGAAACTATATAAGCCAGCTTAAAGTTTGGTTTGGTTGATTGAAGCGGCTTAAAGTTTGGTTTGGTGATTGAAGCGGCTTAAAGTTTGGTTTGGTTGATTGAAGCGGCTTAAAGTTTGGTTTGGTTGATTGAAGCGGCTTAAAGTTTGGTTTGGTTGATTGAAGCGGCTTAAAGTTTGGTTTGGTTGATTGAAGCGGCTTAAAGTTTGGTTTGGTTGATTGAAGCGGCTTAAAGTTTGGTTTGGTTGATTGAAGCGGCTTAAAGTTTGGTTTGGTTGATTGAAGCGGCTTAAAGTTTGGTTTGGTTGATTGAAGCGGCTTAAAGTTTGGTTTGGTTGATTGAAGCGGCTTAAAGTTTGGTTTGGTTGATTGAAGCGGCTTAAAGTTTGGTTTGGTTGATTGAAGCGGCTTAAAGTTTGGTTTGGTTGATTGAAGCGGCTTAAAGTTTGGTTTGGTTGATTGAAGCGGCTTAAAGTTTGGTTTGGTTGATTGAAGCGGCTTAAAGTTTGGTTTGGTTGATTGAAGCGGCTTAAAGTTTGGTTTGGTCGATTGAAGCGGCTTAAAGTTTGGTTTGGTTGATTGAAGCGGCTTAAAGTTTGGTTTGGTTGATTGAAGCGGCTTAAAGTTTGGTTTGGTTGATTGAAGCGGCTTAAAGTTTGGTTTGGTTGATTGAAGCGGCTTAAAGTTTGGTTTGGTTGATTGAAGCGGCTTAAAGTTTGGTTTGGTTGATTGAAGCGGCTTAAAGTTTGGTTTGGTTGATTGAAGCGGCTTAAAGTTTGGTTTGGTTGATTGAAGCGGCTTAAAGTTTGGTTTGGTTGATTGAAGCGGCTTAAAGTTTGGTTTGGTTGATTGAAGCGGCTTAAAGTTTGGTTTGGTTGATTGAAGCGGCTTAAAGTTTGGTTTGGTTGATTGAAGCGGCTTAAAGTTTGGTTTGGTTGATTGAAGCGGCTTAAAGTTTGGTTTGGTTGATTGAAGCGGCTTAAAGTTTGGTTTGGTTGATTGAAGCGGCTTAAAGTTTGGTTTGGTTGATTGAAGCGGCTTAAAGTTTGGTTTGGTTGATTGAAGCGGCTTAAAGTTTGGTTTGGTTGATTGAAGCGGCTTAAAGTTTGGTTTGGTTGATTGAAGCGGCTTAAAGTTTGGTTTGGTTGATTGAAGCGGCTTAAAGTTTGGTTTGGTTGATTGAAGCGGCTTAAAGTTTGGTTTGGTTGATTGAAGCGGCTTAAAGTTTGGTTTGGTTGATTGAAGCGGCTTAAAGTTTGGTTTGGTTGATTGAAGCGGCTTAAAGTTTGGTTTGGTTGATTGAAGCGGCTTAAAGTTTGGTTTGGTTGATTGAAGCGGCTTAAAGTTTGGTTTGGTTGATTGAAGCGGCTTAAAGTTTGGTTTGGTTGATTGAAGCGGCTTAAAGTTTGGTTTGGTTGATTGAAGCGGCTTAAAGTTTGGTTTGGTTGATTGAAGCGGCTTAAAGTTTGGTTTGGTTGATTGAAGCGGCTTAAAGTTTGGTTTGGTTGATTGAAGCGGCTTAAAGTTTGGTTTGGTTGATTGAAGCGGCTTAAAGTTTGGTTTGGTTGATTGAAGCGGCTTAAAGTTTGGTTTGGTTGATTGAAGCGGCTTAAAGTTTGGTTTGGTTGATTGAAGTGGCTTAAAGTTTGGTTTGGTTGATTGAAGCGGCTTAAAGTTTGGTTTGGTTGATTGAAGCGGCTTAAAGTTTGGTTTCTTCAGATGTTATTCTGGAAATGTGGAATTGTGCCTCCATGATGGAGAACCATCCTGCGGCCGACGCTTCAGAGAACATGGGTGGCTTGATGGTGACATGGTGCACTCCTGATTCAACAGATTCCATCTTGCGGGAATGTAATTCAGGTCTGCTGCTGGTTGGTTCCGACCGGCTACTACGGGTGGGCGGCGAAGAGGCGTGGCTTTGGTTTGTTCCACCCGGCGACTGAAGGGATGCTACTTCCGCTGGCTGCTTCGGGTCACTCCGGGGTCACCAATTGTAGCTGCTGGTTCCTTCTTGGTGCTACTTGTATTTGCCGGGAAGAATGAAGGATATGAGAGGCAGGCTATCTCTTTTAGGGGCCTCTCGTGTCCTCTTCTCTCCCTGTCGTTTGGAAGGTTAGCATCTTGAAGGAAAAGCTGGTCATTTTCAGAGTTTATTGAGTTCTTGGTTGGCTGGGGTTCTTTTACAGAAGATTTTGTTATTTTATATACAGCTGAATTAATTAAATATATATATATAAATTTATGTACAATACTTATTTATAAAGATTATATATGATTCTTAAAATTACACAGTGATAAAATATATACAATTTGGTACGTGCAAAATTGGTTTGTCGGTAACTAATATAAAAATAATATAAATGCGGAAAATTAACTGCGTGGCCCCACAATATATTGTAATTTATATGGTTGTAAATTGTGACTTCATCCACAATTGATATGCACCATGACTTATTTTTAGTTGGCAAGGTACTGGTATTGATGGGTACCATAATGAAATTGACTGGATTCTTTAGATCTGATATATTTGCATGTCAGTTATAAATAGATATACAGAGTGGGCCGTAAGTTTCCATACATAGGAAAAATTAAACGTTTGTTTTTGTTTCAGATACCCTAAGAATATGCGTTTGACTAAGATCTTGTTTACTGATGAAGCAAATTTTTACGTCAATGGAGAGGTTAATCGGCAAAACATACGTTATTGGAGTAATGCTAACCCTAACTGGCTGAGTCCGACGAAGATGCAAGGTGCCGGTAAAGTGATGGTGTGGGCCAGGATATGGGGTGACAGAATTATTGGACCAATTTTTGTCAGTGGAAATCTTAATGCCGAAAGGTATCTTAACATGTTGCAAGAAGAGATTTTCCCATCCCTGCTAAACGAGGAAGGTAACTTCCCAGTTTACTTCCAGCAAGATGGAGCTCCACCTCATTATGGTCTTCACGTGCGTCGGTATTTGGATCAGCAGTTTCCGGATGCTTGGATTGGTCAGCGTGTTCCTGTGGAGTGGCCTCCCAGATCCCCAGATCTCACCCCCCTTGATTTCTATCTTTGGGGGCACTTGAAGGCCATGGTGTATCAGGAAAAGATACGAGACATAAATCATCTAAAGGAACGTATCACCAACGCCATTACAAGCATAACGTCAACTGTGCTAATGCGTGTTCATCAACAGTGGGGAACACGTATTGAAATGTGTTTTCAAAACAATGGCAACCATGTAGAGCATATTATATAAATAAAAATGGTTGTCCATAAAAAAATGTTTATTTTTCCTATGTATGGAAACTTACGGCCCACCCTGTAGTATAACATATTTGTGGATAGTAGCCTATTATGACTTTGATTCTCTGGATCCAAAGATTCTATCTCTGGTTTTAAATTGATAATTAATTAGTTTTGTAAAAATTGGTTGTTGCTAATATACAGGCAGTTTTTACATAGTGGAGCCACCTCGATGGGCCGAAGTGGCCCCTAGTGTGCTCACTATAAAAATTTCTTATGTTCTTATCACCCATGCCTAACTCGCGCAGAGAAAAGTTGGGCCTAGGCCAAAAGCCTAAGCCCAACCACCCTCACAATAGAAAAACAGGCAAAGCCTGACAGTGAAGAGGCCCAACACACCACAAACAGTGCAAATGGGCAAAAGCTAAAGTAATAATCGAAAGCTAAACAGCAATAAATAAAAATAAACAAACGTAATAATATCAACACTTGAGAGCAAAAGTCAATTCACTGGATTACAGCTAACACGTCCGATCACCATCAAAGTGAAAACCCATCATTATTTACCAAGAATTTTCTATAGTTGTAACTCGAGCAACTACTTTTGTATCATCTGCAAATTTAGAAATTTTACAAACTATCTAAATAATTTAGATATAAAATAAAGCCAATAAAAAAAAAAGCCAGGTTAATAAATTTACAAAGTAACGCAGCCATCGGTATCAAAATTTTGAATTTGGCATCCAGAGCGAGTCAAAATCAGTGGCTTGGGATATAGGACCAAGAAAAATCTAAGTCCGTCGTCAGCTTTAAGTATTCGTTAAGCTCCAACTGTCTGAAAATTTTCTGTTCAAAATCATTTGTATGAAATTATTTACATGTAACAGTGAGAGCGTGGGCTGACTAAATATAGGTAAACTTTGGCCTCACGACCAATGTTAAATGTCAACTTATCTACTTTTCCTGGTTTGCCCTTACCCTCGCGAGGTGGCATTAATTAATTATTAAATTTATATTCACAACGTAAGGGGAACTCATAAAACATGCAAACTTTTAAATTTTCAAACAAATATGGATACATTTGTTCATTTAAATATAAAAAAATATGTTTAACAAAACGTGCTTCCGTTTGTACACCAAAACAAAGGCCTTCAAGCAATGCAAATTGAAATCAATTGCAGACGATGCATCGTCTGCTAACGTATGATGACGATTTCAGATTGAGCTCCAGCATTTCACCCCCACCCACTCTCCATCCGCTCTCTCTCTCTCTCTCTCTCTCAACATGTTTAAAAATATAATTTAAGAAAATAGTGCAGGGTGTCCACAAAGCCCTGTTCCGGTTTTAAAATTTTATTACAACAAAACCAAGAGAGAGAGAATAATGCATTTTTTTTGCATTTTGTTGCTTAACTAATGAATTTTTTTCTTGATTTACAGGTTGTAATCCGAGTGTCAAGTTGCTATTGATAGAAGCTTGAACGAAAATAACGACTACACAGGAGAAAGCTCAATGTATAATCTGGTTTATAAAGCTTGGACTATTTGCACTTTATACGCATAAAGATGCAATCTTTTGTGTACAACTTTGTGTACCGTTGATCTTGGTAGCTGCAGTTCACTTGAGGCACGACGAATAGACTTTCTAGGGCTGCGTTGGAACGTCTCTTGGACAAGTCTTGGCGAGTCAATCACACTTCCTGTCTCCCGAAACTTGCAAAACCACCTCCTAATGCTGGGTTTGGAGGGAGGATCCTTGCCATATTGACGGCGGTAATTCCATTGAATAGTTGTCACTGATTTCGACTTCGCAAACCAGATTACACAATAAGCTTTTTCCTGTGTAGTCCCTTTTTCTTTCAAGTTTCTATCAATAGCAACTTGACACTCATATTACAACCTGTAAATAAAAAAATAAAAAATTACATTACTTGAGCGACAAAAACCCTACATTTTTCTATCTCTTTTGGTTTTGTTGTAATAAAAGTTTAATTTTCTTGTGCTGTAACTGCCGTATCTGGCATAGATGGAATTCAACATGTAGAGAATGCGCCTTCTCAAGAGATGGATGGCGGATCCTTTCTTCTTCTTCTTCCTCAGCATAATTAATCCCATTTTTATATGGGGTCGCTGTTTAAGGTGAGTCGCCTCCAACTTGGTCTGTCGTACACCATATCCTCCTCCAAATTCTTCTCCCGTAAGTCCGCTCTAACACAATACTTCCATCTCTTCTTCGCCCACCCGGCAATTCCATCACCATCACTCTACGTCCGACATAATCTTCATCTCGCCTCATCACGTGCTCATACCATCTCATTCTTGCCTCCTGTATCTTCTTTGATGCCACTGCCACCTTCACAGTTCCTCTAATATACTCATTCCTGATCCTATCCTCTCTTGTCACACCGCACATCCATCGCAACATCCTCATCTCTGCTACATCCATTTTGTTCTCATTTGTCTTCTTCATAGGTAATGCCTCCGTTCCATACAACATTGCTGGTTTCACCACAGTTTTATATAGTTTCCTTTCAACTTCACTGGCACCTTTCTATCGCACAAGACACCCGACATTTCTCTCCAATTCTTCCACCCAGTTTGCACTCTATTATTAATTTCTTTCTCCACATCTTCCTCATCCATTAACGAGCCCAAGTACTTAAATCGGTCTACTCTTATAATCATTTCTCCATTCATTACCAGCTCATCTTCCTGATCCTCATGTAAGCCACACCATAAGTGTTCAGTCTTCCTTCTGCTTTTTTTCATCCCTCTATCTTCCAACGCTCCTCTCCAACTCCCTAATTTCCGTTCCATCTCCTCCTTTGTCTCGGCACACAACACTATATCGTCTGCGTAAAGCATACTCCATGGCGTTCTCTCTCTCACTCCCTCTGTCAGCACTTCCATCACTATGTTAAAGAGAAACGGGCTAAGCGCAGATCCCTGATGCAACCCAACTCTTACTTCAAAACTGTCCGTCTTTCCCAGACAGCTCCTAACCGTCGCATGTATATCTCTATACATTTCCTGTATCAGTCTGACATATTTTTCAGGTACCATCTTCTATCTAAGGCTTCTCCACACTTCCTGTCTTGGGACCCTGTCGTAAGCCTTCTCTAAGTCTATAAATACCATATGCATCGGTCTCTGTTCCTCCCTGTACCTCTCAATCACTTAGCGTAAGGCAAATACTGCATCCATGGTTCCTCTACCCGGCATGAATCCGAACTGCTCCTCTGCTATGTCAACTTCATCTCTCAATCTTCCGTCCACGATCCGCTCCCATATCTTCATGGTGTGTGACATTAGCTTAATCCCTCTATAGTTATTACAGTCCTGCACATCTCTCTTCTCCTTATAGACTGGCACCACAACACTGCTACGCCACTCATCGGGAATCACCTCCTGTTCAAACAGCTTCTCCATAAGATCCCATAGTAAATCAATACCTTCCTCTCCTAATGCCTTCCATGCCTCTGCAGGTATCTTATGTGGTTCAGCTGCCTTACCATTCTTCATCTTCGCCAACTCCCTCACCACTTCACTCCTCTCCACTCTTCCCGTCATCCCTTCATTTGGTTGCCCTCCCTCCCAGAATATCCTATCATTCTCTTCATTCAGCAGCCACTCGAAATATTCCCTCCATCTGGTTTATATGTCTTCTTCCTTTCTTATCACTGTTCCATCCGCTCTTTTGATATGTTTCACTTTATTGATATCCTTTGTTGCTTTGTGTACTGTAACAAAATTTCTTGGTGTAATGCTAGATAAGAATTTGCAATGGAGTGATCATGTAAATTATATCGCGAAAAAGATTTCAAGGAACGTTGCTATAATGTTTAAACTTAGAAATGTAGTCCCTAAACAAGTTTTATTGGCTCTTTATCATACTCTTGTGCTTCCTTATATAACATACTGCACCCTTGTTTGGGGAAGCTCCGCTAACAACGCATTAAATGGTATCGTTGTCATCCAAAAACGAGCAATAAGGTTGTTATCTGATGCTGATTTCCTTGATCACTCTAGTGCATTATTTAAAGAGCTAAACCTACTAAAGCTCAACGATATAACCAAACTGGCACATTTTATTTTTATTTACGAGTATAAGAACAAAATCATTAATTTGCAATGGGTAAATAGATATTTTGTAACTCATCAAGAAATCCATTCGTATCAGACCAGAAATAGATCAAAGCTTGTTATACCTCAATTTAGATTGTCTTCATCTCAAAAACTACCCATTTTCATTGGATTGAAACTATGGAATGACTTGCATGCCGATATAAAAAATATTGTGAATGTAAATTTGTTTAAAATCAAGTTGAAATTCCGATTAATAATGGCATACTAATAAAAATCTAGGATTAATGTCTACTAATATTGTTTAATATTGTCCATTAATATTGTAATACATGTTTTAACTATTAATAATACTTATTTACTTATTTATTTATTTATTATTATTAATTTATAACAACTAGCTGCTTATTTTTAATAAGAGCCCAGTAAAGCCTAAAGCTTAAGGGCCACATTAAATAAAATAAATAGTCGAGCTTCAAAATTATTCATGTCATTGTAAATTGAAAAAATGTATTTATTTTATTATTATTAATAAAGGTTATTCTATCTATTATTTCGAGTTTTAGCCAATATATATATATATATATATATATATATATATATATGATGAATAAAACCACGAAGGAAAAAGAAACACAAAGGGGTGCTCAAGCGCTTTCGTCTAATGACATCCTCAGGAACACTGGAGTGAAAGGACAGATCAAGGCAATATATAGGTTACAAAAATAAACATACATACATACACATTCACATATATATACATATATATATATACATATATATATATATATATATAAATATATACATATATATAGTAAGCATAGAAAAAAATTGTGGGAGGAGCCAACATTTATATGGTCACAGAAGAATAAAGAAATAAAAATAAATATAAATATAAATTGAGAAAAAATTAATTACAAAATAGTGCCTTAGTGATATATATGTCACAGCCTAAATAATCATAAAGAAATAAACAGGCAAATAAAAAAACCCATAAATACATATACATACATATATATATATATATACATATATATACACATATATATATATACATATATATATATATAAAGACACTTTTAGCACTTTGGCCGACCTTCCATATAAATTCAAATGGCTTTTTTATGGAACAGGTCACAAAAGAATAAAGAAATAAAAATAAATATAAATATTGTAAGTAGAGTCTACCAATTCAAGCTCAAGAGGGAGGTTTTACAATCGATTTAATAGATGCTGCCAAAATGATATATATGTCACATTATTAAAAAATAAAAATTGAAAGATAAATTTTAAGAGAGGCACACCAATTTATAAGGGAAAAAATTACCACATATGCATAATATAGTCACAAACGAATACAAAAGTACAAATAAATATAAATTGGAAAACAAAATGATCCCTGGATGATATATAAAGAACAATAAAATATATATACAACATATTTACGGTATATATACGAAATATAAACGCAATATATACAGAATATATATATATATATATATATGCATAAGGGAAAAAAAATTACCAAATTTGTTTTTATAATTATTGTCTGAGAAAACGGTAGGTCGCAAAAGAATAAAGAAATAAAAATAAATATAACTTGAAAAAATTACAAATAATACACGTACACATATATACCCGCATACCCAAATATATATATACATATACACACATATATACAAACACACACACACACACACACACATATATATATATATATATATATATATATACAAGCTTGACCTTCACGAAATGAGAAATCATCCCGCAGAACCTTTGTGAGGTTGTAAGGTAAGGTAAGGTACATACACATATACATATATATATATATATTTAACTGCATACATACATACATACATACATATACACACATACATACATACATATACACACATATACATACAAACACATTTAACTGCAATGACCACCAGAGCTGGGCAGTATTTAAATACATTTGTATTTAAATACGTATTTAAATACATTTGTGTATTTAGAACTGTATTTATAAATACATTGTTTTTCATGTATTTAAATATAGTATTTAAATACTTTAATGAGTATTTAAATACAATGTATTTAAATACTCAAAATATAAAAATGTAAATACTTTTACTGGTTTAATACACGTTCTGTACTAGCACAGTACGACGCGTCGACAGTGTAGTACAGCATGGTTCATGTTTCAACGTGTCAGTTCAATCAGTTGTGTGCCACTCTTAGTCGAAAGCGGTTGATTTCTTTATCGTGTGCGTGTCATGGCTTCAACAAGCAAATCCGGTGAATCAAACAGTGATATATCTGCAGATAACAATTTAGTGCACCCTCTGTTTGATGGAAAATAGTTTAAAATTAAATCTAAAGACGGTAATAAGGTAAAGTGCACCTGCTTGCTGTGTAAACACGAAGTCTCTGCTGCAAGCAATGCTACAACGAATCTGTACACTGATCTGAAGGTAAGTGTTTTTTTAGACATCAAAAAATATCTTGAAATTGACCGAATAATCGTACAAAACGGCTCTGCCTTAAGTAGGCCTTTGTAACTAACTCGTTGCAATCAATCCAATTTGCGATGGAAAATTCATTGATGAAAAAGAAGCTTTTAAAATCGTCTGATCTATCGAGTGGTGTATTTATTTCGAAATTCACCGTGTCCCCTAAAGTAGAAATTTATCAAAACATGAATTAGTGAATACATATGTTAAAATTTGTATGTATTTACAAATGTATTAAATACAATTGATGTATTTTGTATTTAGTATCTAAATACATTCGTAAAATGTATTTAGTATTTAGTATTTAAATACATTTCTCCCATGTATTTAGTATTTAGTATTTAAATACATTCAATGTATTTATTGCCCAGCTCTGATGACCACACACATACGCACATACACATACATACATACACATACACTCATACAGCAAAAAATTGAAAAATAAAATTGTAAGGGAAACAACCGACAAAAACAAATTTTTTACCAAAGATTTAACAACCTGCCCTTTTTGTTTAAATCCATTCTGAAGGAATTCAGAGCAACGGGATCAAGTTGAAACAGACCTTTACTCATGTTAAGGTTATTTGTAAGTTGAATTATAGCCGACTCAAGAATATTTCTATTAACAATGTTGCTAGAGTGAAGGATCGCCAGTCCTGAATACATCGATGCCGAATTGGAAAATATCAACGGTATTGGAAGTGAGTTGTGTTACCCATCTGCGTTCATGGAATCTTGTCTTAATAAGGCTAAACGAACCTTCTATCGTGTGAATAATAACACTCGCACCTTGTCAAAGAATATTTTAGTACTTCCATTTTTCCCGGGCTTCTTAGGCATTGCTAATGTACTTAAACTTTTGGATATCAGTGTAGTTTTTTCATATAACAATATTGTGAAAAACATCATAGTAAAAATAGCCCTACCAATAATTTAGGCATTATCTATAAAATTGGGTGTAAGCAATGTGATTCCTTTTACATAGGTCAGACGGGAAAGGATTTGCAAACGCGTGTAAAACAGCATCAATATTCCGTTAGAACGGGACAGTTGTCCAGTGCCCTTTTTGTCCATTTGTCAGAGTTATCCCATTGTATTGATTGGAATAATGTTTCAGTTTTGTTTCACTCTAGCAACATTGTTAATAGAAATATTCTTGAGTCGGCTATAATTCAACTTACAAATAACCTTAACATGAGTAAAGGTCTGTTTCAACTTGATCCCGTTGCTCTGAATTCCTTCAGAATGGATTTAAACAAAAAGGGCAGGTTGTTAAATCTTTGGTAAAAAATTTGTTTTTGTCGGTTGTTTCCCTTACAATTTTATTTTTCAATTTTTTGCTGTATGAGTGTATGTGTATGTATGTATGTGTATGTGCGTATGTGTGTGGTCATTGCAGTTAAATGTGTTTGTATGTATATGTGTGTATATGTATGTATGTATGTGTGTATATGTATGTATGTATGTATGTATGCAGTTAAATATATATTATATATATGTATATGTGTATGTACCTTACCTTACCTTACAACCTCACAAAGGTTCTGCGGGATGATTTCTCATTTCGTGAAGGTCAAGCTTGTATATATATATATATATATATATATATGTGTGTGTGTGTGTGTGTGTGTTTGTATATATGTGTGTATATGTATATATATATTTGGGTATGCGGGTATATATGTGTACGTGTATTATTGTAATTTTTTCAAGTTATATTTATTTTTATTTCTTTATTCTTTTGCGACCTACCGTTTTCTCAGACAATAATTATAAAAACAAATTTGGTAATTTTTTTTCCCTTATGCATATATATATATATATATATATATATTCTGTATATATTGCGTTTATATTTCGTATATATACCGTAAATATGTTGTATATATATTTTATTGTTCTTTATATATCATCCAGGGATCATTTTGTTTTCCAATTTATATTTATTTGTACTTTTGTATTCGTTTGTGACTATATTATGCATATGTGGTAATTTTTTCCCTTATAAATTGGTGTGCCTCTCTTAAAATTTATCTTTCAATTTTTATTTTTTAATAATGTGACATATATATCATTTTGGCAGCATCTATTAAATCGATTGTAAAACCTCCCTCTTGAGCTTGAATTGGTAGACTCTACTTACAATATTTATATTTATTTTTATTTCTTTATTCTTTTGTGACCTGTTCCATAAAAAAGCCATTTGAATTTATATGGAAGGTCGGCCAAAGTGCTAAAAGTGTCTTTATATATATATATGTATATATATATATGTGTTATATATGTATATATATATATATATGTATGTATATGTATTTATGGTTTTTTTTATTTGCCTGTTTATTTCTTTATGATTATTTAGGCTGTGACATATATATCACTAAGGCACTATTTTGTAATTAATTTTTTCTCAATTTATATTTATATTTATTTTTATTTCTTTATTCTTCTGTGACCATATAAATGTTGGCTCCTCCCACAATTTTTTTCTATGCTTACTATATATATGTATATATTTATATATATATATATATATGTTATATATATATATGTATATATATGTGAATGTGTATGTATGTATGTTTATTTTTGTAACCTATATATTTCCTTGATCTGTCCTTTCACTCCAGTGTTCCTGAGGATGTCATTAGACGAAAGCGCTTGAGCACCCCTTTGTGTTTCTTTTTCCTTCGTGGTTTTATTCATCATAAATACTTTTCACGTGTCACTTTCGTGAAATAATTTTTCATAATATATATATATATTTTTTTTTGTCCCTCTCGCGTTTCCAATTCCTCATACATATCTTGGTATGCCTCGGCCTTTGTTTGTGCTACCGCTCTCTTCGCTTGCTTATTCCTCTCTCTATACAATTCCCTATGGTCATCCTGCTGCGTTTCCTCCCACAGCTTCTTTGCTGCTTTCTTCCTTTGTAGGCTCTCCTGTACTTCCTCGCTCCACCACCAGTTTTCCTTATTTTCCAATATATTGCCAGATGTTTCTCCCAGTCTTTCCTTTCCCCCATTTTCTAATTACATTAGCATTATGTTGCCATCATTGCTGCACATCACTTTCACCCATAATTACCTCATTCAGAACATTCTCCTTAAACCTGCTTTTACAGTCTTCCTCCTTTAGCTTGAACCATTTTATTTTCTTAATTCCTTTCGTACGTGCTTTTGCCACCCCCTTGAGCTTCACATCCATGCAAAGAATACGATGCTGAGTTGACACATGATCCCTGATATTGTGGGGCCGCGCAGTTAATTTTCCGCATTTATATTATTTTTATATTAGTTACCGACAAACCAATTTTGCGCGTACCAAATTGTATATATTTTATCATTGTGTAATTTTAAGAATCATATATAATCTTTATAAATAAGTATTGTACATAAATTTATATATATATATTTAATTAATTCAGCTGTATATAAAATAACAAAATCTTCTGTAAAATAACCCAGCCAACCAAGAACTCAATAAACTCTGAAAACGACCGCTTTTCCTTCAAGACGCCAACCCCCAAACGACAGGGAGAGAAGAGGACACGAGAGGCCCCTAAAAGCGATAGCTGCCTCTCGTATCCTTCATTCTTCCCGGCAACTACAAGTAGCACCAAGAAGGAACCAGCTACAATTGGTGACCCCGGAGTGACCCGAAGCAGCCAGCGGAAGCAGCATCCTTCAGTCGCCGGGCGGAACAAACCGAAGCCACGCCTCTTCGCCGCCCACCCGTAGTAGCCGGTCGGAACCAAAGCAGCAGCAGACCCGAATTACATTCCCGCAAGATGGAATCTGTTGAATCAGGAGTGCACCATGTCACCATCAAGCCACCCACGTTCTCTGAAGCGTCGGCCGCAGGATGGTTCTCCATCATGGAGGCACAATTCCACATTTCCAGAATAACATCCGAAGAGACCAAATTTTTCCATGTTCTAGCCTCGTTACCCCCCGAAGTCGTCTCACGAATTTCAGCAGCAACTCTCTCCAACAAGTCGTACACCGATTTAAAAGAAGAAATCGTGAGTCATTACGAAAAGACGAAGCCAGAACTCTTCGAACGACTCATCTCCAACACTCCTCTCACTGGAAAGCCCTCCCAATTCCTTCAAGATATCCACCAAACGGCACTGAAGGTGGGCGTCAGCGATGATTTGGTGAAGCATAAATTCATCCAGGCGCTCCCATCCTCAATAGCGCCCGTCGTAGCAGCACAAAAGGAGCTGACGCTAACTCAACTCGGCAAACTAGCCGATGAGTTAATACCGTTCGCTCAACAAAGCTGCTACGCGGCGCCAACGTCAACTCGAGCCAATACAAGCCCAAGAACGAATATCCCCATCGGCCTAAAACCCTTCAGCGAGAATCAGCGGCCGGTGGTGTGCCGCGCGCACCTTTATTATGGCCCCCAAGCAAGGACCTGCAGGCCATGGTGCAAGTGGCCAAATAAAGATGACGCCAAGCTGCTCCCCTCGTCACGCCCAAATTCAAGATCTTCCTCACCATCAAGAGAAACGTCGGAAAACTAGATAAGCAGGCTGTGATTAACGCGACGTCCGGCCTGCCGCTGATCTCAGTCGCAGCTCGCATCGCCAGTCTGAAGGTCAATTTTATCATTGACACAGGAGCGAGCATCTCAATTTTACCACCAACTTGTGTCAATGATTGTCAACTCCACCCAACCGCAGTAAAGATTTCCACCGCAAACGGTCAGCCGCTCGAAATATTCGGAGAAGTAACACTGGACATATCAATTCCTAAATTACGAAGAATATTCAGGTGGCCATTCGTCGTCGCCCAAGTCTCCAGTCCACTTCTCGGCGCCGATTTTCTATCCCATTATGACATCCTTGTGGACTGCAAGCATGGCATTTTGAAGGATAGAGCAACAACTCTTCAAGCCACTACTAAACCTGTGCAATCCAAAGACCTTCACCTCATCAATATTAACCCTACCGACAAATTACCTCAAGAAATCAGGAACCTGCTTGACAAGTACTCCTCACTACTGAAACCAGCTCAACCGCAGAAAGTTTCCACCAACACTGTCAAGCATACCATCGACACTGGCAGCGCACCACCAGTGTTTGCAAGCCCTCGACGTCTTCCACCCGATAAATTATCCTCAGCTAAGGCTACTTTCAACAACTTACTTCAAGATGGAATTATAGAACCCTCAAAATCACCATGGGCCTCACCGTTACACCTCGTTCCGAAGAAGATACCAGGCGAATGGCGGGCGTGTGGTGATTATAGAAGCCTAAACGCTGTCACGAAACCGGACAGATATCCACTTCCTCATATAAGAAGTCTGTCAACATCTCTGCACGGAAAATCATGCTTTAGCAAAATCGATCTAGTCAGAGCATATCACCAAATTCCAGTCCACCCAGAAGATATCGAGAAAACGGCTATAACAACTCCATTTGGTTTATTTCAGTATTTATACATGCCATTTGGTTTAAGAAACGCCCCTGCAACATTTCAACGCTTCATGGATACAATTTTCAGAGGAGTTGACTGCGTATTTGTGTATCTCGACGATATTTTAGTCCATTCAAATAACGCAGTTGACCATTTGAAAGACTTAGAACGCGTATTCAAGATCCTTCAAGAACACAATTTAAGAATTTCCTTAGAAAAATGCATATTTCAGCAATCCAAAATTGAATTTCTGGGTCATGAAGTTTCCCCAGCAGGCATTCGTCCTCCTGTAAACAAAGTCTCCGAAATTCAAGATATTCCCCAACCGCAAGATTACCAAAGCCTCAGAAGATTCCTAGGAATGACGGGATTCTATCGCCATATGATACCCCGTTACGCCGATTTAGTCTCACCTTTAAGTGAAATCGTCAGAACTCAAGTCAAAAGCAAAAGTCTACAGTGGAACGACGAAGCAATTCAAGCCTTTCAAGATGTCAAGGATGCACTACGGAACGCCGTTACGCTTTGTCATCCTCTTCCATCAAGCTCAATCCTTCATTTAGTTACGGACTGCTCACAAATAGCAGCTGGAGCAGTTCTTCATCAAATAATCGACAGCACACCAGTTCCCATCGCCTTCTTTTCCAAGAAATTAACTACAACTCAGCAAGCGTACGCCGCATACGATAGAGAATTACTCGCAGCATACCTAGCCGTCCTGCATTTCCGTCAATTTTTAGAAGGTCGTCAAGTAATACTCTTCACGGATCACAAACCGATGGTTTCTGCCTACAAGAGTCCCTTACGAGCCAAGACAGACCGACAACAACGTCATTGGTCTGCCATCACGGAATACGTATGCGATGTAATACATATCTGTGGATCCGAAAACGTCGTAGCGGACTGCCTTTCACGCAACGTAAACGCAGTACATATCGACGCTTTCGATTTATCAGCAATCGCGGAATCTCAACAAAAAGATCAAGAAACGCAAGAATTTCTCCCACGTCTCAAGCCGTTCCCGTTTCCAGAAAATACAACTTTATATTGCGATACATCCACGCCATATCCCCGTCCTTTTGTTCCCAAGCAGCATCGATCTTCCATCTTCAATCAATTTCATAATATTTCTCATCCAGGCATCAAGCAATCACTTCGTATCATTAAATCAAGATACTTTTGGCCCTCAATGAATAAGGATATTCGAACTTGGTCCCGAAATTGTGAATCATGTCAATCCTCAAAAATTTCTCGCCATACAAAATCAGAAATAACCCCCTTCGATTTACCAAGTTCAAGATTTGAAACGGTACATATCGACATCGTCGGTCCCTTACCGCCCCCGCCCAACCACTTTGCCCGGTCAAACATATCCTTCCCCATATAGATATCTCCTAACCTGCATCGATCGTGCCACAAGATGGATAGAAGCATATCCTCTGATTGATACTACAGCCACATCAATAGCACACGCATTTCTCGATGTATGGATTTCAAGATTTGGTGTACCACTGCAAGTCATAACGGACCGCGGATCCCAATTCGAATCCGAACTCTTTAGGGAACTCTCAGCTCTCATCGGATTTCACCGACTAAGAACTTTGTCGTATCGCCCTCAGACCAACGGAATAATTGAAAGATCTCATCGCACCATCAAGACAGCAATCATCGCTCGAAAACAAGATTGGCTCCCCGCTTTACCCATAGTTCTCCTTGGTTTACGCAGTCTCCCCAACGAATCGGGTTATTCACCGTTCACCACCGTCACCGGAACCACCCTATTATGCCCGAGGCCAATGATCGCCAATTCGTCGTCAAAATCCAATTCAAAATTCATCTCCGAATTAGCCAAGAAAATGACGCAAATCGATTTCGCCCAACTCTCTCAAGGAAACATTCACTCAGCCCCCAAATCATTCATTCCATCGGAACTCCACAAATCAAGCCACGTATGGGTACGCATCGACCGCGTTCGAAAACCATTCGAGGCACCATATCAAGGACCTTTCCGTGTTCTCGAACGCCACGATAAGTACTTCGTAATAGAAAAAACCAACGGATCATCAGAAGCCATTTCAATTAATCGTTTAAAACCGGCGTATATAGTTTCAGGTCCCACACAGGTACCGGGCGCACAATCGGACGACATCGGATCGGAGAAAAAGCACGCAAGGAAAAAGGACGATGGAGGACGCACCTCGGAGGTAGCAAATACAGACCTCAGGACGGGCGCGCAGGACAACGCAACAACCGGAAACGAGGCCGACCGAGGATCAACGCGAGCTGGACGAAGGATCCGATTCAAATCAAGACCCGAATATTTCTACTTTTGATATACGTGCTCCGCTTCTCGGGGTGGGCAGTAGTGTGGGGCCGCGCAGTTAATTTTCCGCATTTATATTATTTTTATATTAGTTACCGACAAACCAATTTTGCGCGTACCAAATTGTATATATTTTATCATTGTGTAATTTTAAGAATCATATATAATCTTTATAAATAAGTATTGTACATAAATTTATATATATATTTTAATTAATTCAGCTGTATATAAATAACAAAATCTTCTGTAAAATAACCTCAGCCAACCAAGAACTCAATAAACTCTGAAAACGACCGGCTTTTCCTTCAAGACGCCAACCCCCAAACGACAGGGAGAGAAGAGGACACGAGAGGCCCCTAAAAGAGATAGCCTGCCTCTCGTATCCTTCATTCTTCCCGGCAACTACAAGTAGTAGCAAGAAGGAACAAGTTACAATATAACTTTGCAGTGCTTCACTTCCCTCAATTGTGTCCTGTACAACATATAATCAATCTGAGATACCCTTCCACCACTCATATGTAATGAGATGCTCTACCCTCTTATTAAAGAAGGTGTTCACCACTGCCACATCGAACGAAACCGCGAAATCTATTATCCTTTCTCCTTCCGCGTTTGTCTCTCCAAATCCTTGACCTCCATGTACCCTCTCAATTACCTCATTATTCTTATCCACATGCCCGTTAAGGTCGCCACCAACAATCACACGTTCATTTTCTTCTAGAGCCTGCACTTCCCAGTCCAGTAATCTCCAAAAAGTACCCTTCTCCTCATCTGTGCAGCTCACCTGTGAGACATATGCGCTGATGATATTCAATACATACTCCCCATCAGTGGCGGTCCTAGCTTACATGACGCCCTGGGCGAACCTCACCTTCAGCGCCCCCCCCCCCTGTTCGCCAACACCCACACATTCGAATCCCCCCAAAATAAAGGACAGACATAACTCTTTCACAAAATAACTTTTTATTGGACTAATTGTTGGAACTTCAGAACCAAAACAAAGACTCAAATTTCTGAATTTTACAAATCCTTCATCACGTAAATAGAATAACTCACTTAAGAGAATGTAATTATGATACTATGAACAGGAAAAATACAATTAAATTGCACAACTGCCATAAATAAACTAGAGAATCAAATTTCTAAATTGTACAAATGCTCTATCACATAAATAGAATAAGACACTTAAGAGAGGGTAATTATTATGCTACACTTTGAACAAGAAACAAAATAAATTGCACCACAGCACAACTGCCATCTAAAGCCTGACTCTTCTTACCTTTCTTGATGCAAAGTCATTGATCTTTTATTATTTATTTTATTTTATTTTTTATTTTTATTTATTTCTTTATTTATTTATTCTTATTTTTATTTTTATTTTTTTTGCAGGCGCTCATGCCGCCCCTCCACAAATGCCGCCCTGTGCGGCTGCCCATATTGCCCATATGAGGAACCGCCACTGCTCCCCATAATTCAATCTCACACCCATTACTCTATCCCCTCTGCGGTTTACTTCCACCACCTCGTCCTTCATTTCCTTCGACAATATTGTATTATTCCAACACTGTTTCTTCCCCGCCCTGACACTCCGCTGTAGAACAAGCTCTTTTGCTTTATTACCTTTCCAACGGGTTTCTTGCACGCACAATATATTCACTCTTCTCCTCCTCATCAGTACCGCAATCTCACCTCCTCTACTAGTCATGCTTCCCACGTTTAGAGAAGCAATCCTCAATCCCTCCTGAGCTCGCTTCTTTAGCCGCGCCCGCTCTTGATGCGGTAGCCCTCGGTTTGTCACAGAGTTAGGGCGATGTATCTGTGTGTCGCTTACGGGGTATGCACTGGCTGTCCTTGTATCATTCTCTTGACTTATCTCATTTGGTTGTGGCATGGTTTTTTTTTACGGCCGGATGCCCGTGACACCAACCCTCCCCTTTTTTCCGGACTTGGGACCGGTCAGAGATAGGCTAACTATCCTATCCTCCGGGTGGGGTAGGCTAATCATTAAATGACTATTTTTATCTTCTCTCCTCAAAGCTCTCTTCATCAGTCGCTTCCATTCTCACAGTCACAGCTATTCTAGTTTCTCTATCGCCTGCTCTTCTCATTTCTTTTCTTTCAACAGTTTCATCCTAATAGATGAATTTTTAAATTCTCTTTTCTTATTAAGGTTTCACAAAGCCTTAAAGAAGAATGAAGTGCTGCATCTTGAGATCTCCTTGCAGCTTTTTTTTTTAACGTAGATTTAAAAAAATGCTGAGCTTTAATTCTTGTTTTTCACGATGGTATTATTAGTTGTCACGCAGTATTTCGCTATAAAAACACTTTCCTGGAGAGAGAACAATTCTGTTGATAACCCTTCCGTGTCGCATCACTCGCGGATCATTTACATCTTCCTAATTGCAACATTCAAGATAATCTCTTATAACTGTAGAGGCCTAAGCTTAGGCAATAACAGCATACACAGGTGGATCATAATTGATAAGCTGTTGAGAATGCTGATATTCTCTGTCTGCAGGAAACATGGCTATGAAAACAAGATTTAATGGACCTGAATAGCCTGTCCAATAACTTTCATGGGATAAGAACATAAGAATTTTTTATAGTGGGCACACTAGGGGCCACTTCGGCCCATCGAGGTGGCTCCACTATGTAAAAACTGCCTGTACATTGGCAAGAACCAATTTTTACAAAACTAATTAATTATCAATTTAAAACTAATTATCAATTTAAAACTAAAGATAGAATCTCTGGATCCAGAGGATCAGTCATAATATGTTATACCCTACATCTATTTATAACTGACATGCAAATATATCAGATCCAAAGAATCCAGTCAATTTCGTTATGGTACCCATCAATACCAGTACCTTGCCAACCAAAAATAGGTCATGGTCCATATCAATTGCGGACCAAGTCATAATTTATAACCATATATATTACAATACCTATATATACTTAGGAGGAAAAGTGTAGGTGTGGCTGTAAAGACTGTACAGTAATGTAGAAATGTGTGTGCACCCATTTTCGGTCTCTCATTTAAAGGTGTTTGTGGGGCAAGTGAAGATCATGAGTTTTTCAATACCTCACAGTACTATGGGGGGCACCACTCAGCAGAGGAATCTCTTTAAATGGGGTGTGTAAAGACAGAGTATCCCCTAACCCAAGATGCTGCCTCCCTATATCCCATAACACTTGTGTTGAGCTCAGGGGTGTGGAGTCTGAGCCGGAGCTGGTGGAGTGGTGGTTTTTGGGTGGAGCCAGAGTCGGAGTCAGAGCCATTAAAAAATGCCGGCTCCATGGCTCTAGTTACCTTGCCCATTCATAATAAACCAAATGCAACTTTATCTTACCTAACCCAACTTTAGTAGGTACTTTACCTAACTTAATATATAGTTTTTATTAAAAATGCATATTTATTTTTTTCAGAAATGTCAATATTTGTAATATAATTATTAATTATAGCTCCAAAATCATATATCATTAACTAAACTAAGATTAAACAATAAGCATTTATCATTTATATATAAATTTTGATTAATATAATTTCTTTTTGGATTTATGTATTAAAAAGGTCAAATTTAAAGAGTATTTTTAGACTTTATTGCAAATATCATTCAACAGTGTATTCATCTGTCTGTTGTTGAGTACAGTGTTGGGCACTAAAGCGTTAATCTGATAACAGTTAATTAACGAAGTTAACTTTTTTTAATGGACTATTAACGGAAGTTAATTTCCATTTATCGTTATCGGACCAGTTAACTTCCGATAACTCGATATTTAGTCTGTTAAAGTCTGTTAACACGTTAACTGCAAGGAGTCATTCACAGAAGATCACCACTCCGCGAATGAATTCAAACCGCCATAACTTCAGTCTGCCAATTCCATCCTCTGCCGCAGTGGAACGGCTCTTCTCTCTCAGCAAGGACATCCTGAGGCCCAAGAGGTCAAGACTGGCAGTTGGGCCTAACTTTGAGAAGTTGGTCTTTCTGAAGGGCAACCAGCACATTGTGTCATAGTCTTTAATAAATGTGCCTAAAATTTAATTTTACCTTTCAGTTCCCGCCATAATAATTCTCTGGTAAATTAAAATTTAGTTAATGGTTAGTGGTTACAAGGGTTTCAAAACATGTAATCAGTACATTTTTTATTAAAAATAAAAAAAAAGTTAAGCAAAAAAGTTGCAAAACTTGATAAAAATAGTTAAATACCTAGTTATTGTTGGATTTTGCATAAATAAACATTTTCTTATGGGTTTTAAAGCTTTTTCCTTGATTTTTTTAAATGTTAGTAAAGAAATAGTTATCATTAATGGATTATCACTAACTTCCGTTAACTTTGTAGTAAAATTATTGGATTATCATTATCGGAGTTAAAAATTGGGGTTAACGGATTATCGTTATCGAAGTTAACTTTTTGGTTAACGGTGCCTACCACTGGTTGAATATGATCAATGACCACTCTAACTATATTTGGATTTTGATAACTTGACAGAGCTGGAGCCAAACATTTAAAAAAGATGGCTCTGGAGCTGGAGCCAAAAGTTTTTTTCTGGCTCCACACCCCTGGTTGAGCTGTGGGATCTATCACCTAAATGCACATAATATATATGAAATAAACTAGTACCATTCATGTGATAAAAATGAGCTTAAACACTATCACCAGATGTCCCTTGCAGACATCAAACTATCCAATCTTCTTTTGAAGGAATCAAGTGTATCTGAAGTCCACTTCTTCTGTCAGACTGTTCCAAAACTTAATTACTCTGTTTGTAAAACTATGTTTTCTTAAATTTGTTCTACATCTTGGCGTAAATAATTTCATACTGTGACTTCGTCTGGTTATTTTGATCTTTAATGAAAAGAGAATCAAAATCTATCTTATCTAACCCTTTTATCATTTTATACACCTCTATATATCACCCCTTAACCTCCTCCTTTTTAATGAGAACACGTTTAGATACGCCAGTCTTTCCTTATATATCAATTGTCTTAGAGATGGGATCATTCTTGTTGCTCATTTCTATACTTTTTCCAGTTTTTCAATATCTTGTATCAAATAGGGACTATTAAATTGAATACAGTATTCGAGGAGGGGTCTCACATATGAAATGTATAGTTGCTTTATAATATTGGGTGATTTGTATTCAATGTGTGTGTGCATGAGATTGAGTCTAGCATTTGCTTTATTTCTGATTTCCATACAGTGATTTGAGGGTTTAAGTTCATTAGCCACAGTGACACCCAAGTCTCTCTTTATCATCATTTTTAATCTAAATTCCATTTATATTATATTCAAATTCTGGATTTTTTGGCCCAATATGCATAACCTTGGACTTATCAACATTAAATCTCATCTCCCACTTATCTGCCCAGGCTGTTGCTCTGTCTAAGTCTTTTTGTATTGTCATTGCTCCTGCTACTGATAGCTGTGGCCACCAGAGATAAACAAGATGGTCTCCTTGCAAGCCACTCACCTGGTGGGGTAGCTATTCTTGGAGGTTAGGGTATGGGAAATATATTACCGAATTGAAAGTTGGGTTGAACTGGCTAACTGGAATATAAATTTGTATTGACAATAAAAAATTTGTCATTCTGTGTATTTATATGTCTTTTTAGGCAGTTGATACTGAAGATGATTACCTCATTAAACTGAGATAGGTTAGCAATATTATTCGTGAGTTGGATACATGTGTAGCTATTATTGGCGATCTACAGATCTACAGAAGCTAAGGCTAACAAAGACCCTAAGATCCACTCTAAGGTTAGCCTGAGAGAAAGAAGAGAGTAGGAGGTTAAGTAAGTAGCAAAACCTATCATTTGTGGGTTAACATTCATTCAGAAAAAGAGAGAGAGAAAGACTCTCTATCAACATCCGCTGGCCACTGCCAACAAGTCAGAAAAATAGTTGAAAAGAATATGAAAGGGGTGAAAGATGAAAAGAAGTAAAATAAGAATGCTTACAAAGCATGCAAACAGTCTTAACTCAAACACTGTCATACCATGCAAACTACAGACATACAAGTAAAGAGAAGATAAGAAAAGAACAAAAAAAAAAAGTATGAAGAATATAAAAAGTGGATTTGTTTATGCTATGAGCTACATCTAAGTTCATGTTAGTGTAATTTTTTTTTAATATAATTTTATTGCTGGTATATCACACGCTGGCATGTCATCAACAGACTCAAACCTCGACCACTACCCCTAGAGCTCCTGCTGCTAATTGTTTTATTATTTTAAGTGATGTAATATTTTTAAAATGCCTATCAAAATGGTTTTTAAACATATTAATGCTGGTAGAGTTAATGATCGACGTGGAAAGATTATTCCATTTATCAATTACTTTAAACGTAAGAAAGTTTTTAGCGATGTTAGTAATGAAACGTCTGCCATGTAATTTAAATCTGTTATTACGAGTATTGCTATTATTGAAAATGAACAATTTGTCAAAATTTACGTTATCAATTTTATTAACGATTTTGAAAACTTCAATAAGCTCCCCCCTTAATCTCCTAGTTTCGAGTGAATGCAAGTCTAACTCTGTAATCCTATCTTCGTAAGACTTGTTGCGTAGTGACAGAATTAGTTTTGTGGCGCATCGCTAAACCCTTTCCAACCTATCAATATCCTCAATACTAATGTGCTTAATGATAATTCTTTGTTTAGCAATCGCTTAAAAGTCTTCTGTGAAGATAATAACTTGACCCTTTCATCCATGTGTAGTCTTCCTGGTGATAGCTTTACTTATGTTGGTGATAATCAGCACACCACCTCATGGTTGGATCACTGTATGTACACTTGATGTAAATCAGGCAGTTCTGAATATGGCAGTTTTGTACGCCTATATTAGTTCTGATCAGTGGCGTACCCAGGAATTTGAAAGGGGGAAGGGGGCCAAATTCTTAATTTTTATCTTCACATATACTCGTATGAAAATGTAAAGCTTAGCTCTATTTATATATAACTGAACTTGTACTTCATTAGCTCCCTTGCATTGGCCATATGTGAGTTATAGCCAGAGTACATGAAGTTGTGAAAATTTGATATTAAGAACTGCAGGGTAAAAACAGGGTTCACTATAAAAAATAGCATTAAATGTGGATCGGCAAGTTTATTAAAAATAAAAGGCAATTATTGAATCAGTTGCTGAGTAATAACAGTGAGGTCAGACTTCAATGGAAGCTAAGGCATCTGTTCCCACACAAAAATTAATCTATGACTTCATCATGATCTAACTTTAGAGCACGGTGGACATATAACATCGCCAGTCCATCAACACACTTCATTCATAGGTAGTGCTCCTAAGGTATGTTTTCAGGTATTTTAGAGCACTGAAGGAACGTTCGTTGGTGGCAGTGGTGACAAGAAATGTTGCAAAAATCTGCAGTAGAATAGAAACATTTGTGTGACTAATTGTGTTGCAACAGACAATGACTCAAGAACTTGTTTCGAACTCTCCTTAGGTTCTCATCTCTTCCAATAACTTTGCCAGTGTAGATATTCAGCTTCAATGACAGCTACATCTCCATCAAGAAATTTTCCATAAAATTCAACTGCCTGTTTTAGCGTATCAAACTTCAGCAGAAAGAGAAGGGACAAGGTTTTTCAACTGTAGACTCCTGCTGTGTCGAGATGCAAATCTTTCGTTGAGTTTTGCCAGCAGGGGCGTACCTAAAGTATTTGGCACCTGGGGCGGATCCTTCCTTTGGCACCCCCCATAAATAATTTTAAAATTTAAACACAGAAAAATATATTATGTTTGCAAGTAGATTTTTAAACAGTACAGTACTGTCATAAGCAAATTGGAAATAAGAAAAATGCAGTACATTAAAAATTCAGTGAACAGGTAATAATATATTTTATTTTATACAAAAAACACAGGAAATCCAGTCTCAATGCTCAACCTATTCTTCAAAGGTAAATAAAGAGGATTCACAGTCTCTGCTTTTGAGCCTTAATTTCTGCAAATTGATCAATGACCTCATCAAAATTCACCTTCTTTGCATAGTCATGTTCAATTGAAAGTAAAGCCAGATTTGTCAATCTTGTCTGACTCATGGTTGAGTGAAAGAAATTTTTTAGCAATTTCAATTTGGAAAAACTTCTTTCACATGAAGCAATAGACACACAGACAGTAAAAAAGAATCTCAAACACAGTGACAAGCTTGGCAAAGATTCACAAAATTCCCATTTCACAATAAACTCCAGAAACTGCAATGCTGTCCATTTCTTTGCCTCTTCAACGCTGATTTTGGCAGCTTCCAAATGCCTCCGAAGTCGTTCAATTTACACACTGATATCTTCATCAGAGAATTCATCAAAAATCTGAGTCAAATTTGGAATATACTTCTGAAGTTCTTCTTCTGTTGCAACAACCAAAGTTTTTGGCTGAATAACAGCGAAGATTGACAGAATTTGATCTATTGCCTTAGAACGAATCTCCAATTCTTGATGAAAATGATCAAGACATTCAAACATAGCCCTTTTTACTTCCTCTGGCAATGTGAGACCAGCATCCTTTGCCATCTCTCCTGGCATCCATTTCCTCACACTTTGTAGTTGCATAATGAATGGCCCTCTCCACAATTTCATTGCGCTGATCTTTAAGGAACAGTTTTAGAGCTTGGAGCTTCACAATGCACTTTTCAATAGGGTGGATCGATTTTACATTTTTTTCGATTTCCATATTCTAATAGAAACAAAAACTTGCGCATGCATGAGAAAATAGCCTCTGCAAAATCTTAGCTTAATAGGTAATCATCTTCTGTCCCCGGCAGAGCGATGAAAATCATATTTTAGTAGTCAAAAATGTATTTTTAAACCCTAGCCTAGAGTCATAAAATTTTGCGTGTGTGTTATTTCATGCCTAAGCAACGATATAAATGCTATGGGAAATATATAAATGCATTATTTAAGACAAAGAGCCGATCTGAAAATATGTATAATATATATATTTTCAGATTGGCTCTTTGTCTTAAATAATGCATTTATATATTTCCCATAGCATTTATATCGTTGCTTAGGCATGAAATAACACACGCAAAATTTTATGACTCTAGGCTAGGGTTTAAAAATATGTTTTTGACTACTAAAATATGATTTTCATCGCTCTGCCGGGGGCAGAAGATGATTACCTATTAAGCTAAGATTTTGCAGAGGCTATTTTCTCATGCATGCGCAAGTTTTTGTTTCTATTAGAATATGGAAATCGAAAAAAATGTAAAATCGATCCACCCTACTTTTCAAGGCTGATTCCAACTGTTTGCAAATACTTTTGTAAGGGTCATTTATTAATGACCTTACATAGATACTTAATTAAATGCCAAGGTCACCAGCGCCCAAATACTGGATTGGCATCCAGCACTAAGGCGCAAAAATATATATATATTTTTTTTAATAAAGTCCAAACAAAAAAAAAGGATTATAAAATTGTCAATATGAATTTTTGTATTTTATTAACAAAACAATTGAATAGGCTATGTGCAACAATTATTGATAAATGCAAAAAGGACAACTAGGGTTGAGCGACTTCAGCTTGTGAATATATACAGTATATATATAAAAATGAGAAGTTAATATAATGGTACCAGTTAGCTAATATATAACATAATCTGTAACTAATATTAATAGCCACAATGACACCCTTGTCTGCAAAGAGACAGACAAGAATACTGTAAGTGAGGATATTCCAAAAATAATTAAAAAATGATAAATAACAAAAATGATAAAAATTAATAATTAAAATATATATGCTATATAGGCCTAGTAACTTGTGGATGATAAAAACTTAATCCACATTATGGAATTGTGCTAAGTTTAACAGGGAAACTATTTAAGAAAGTATGTAGGCCACAAATGATTAGTAGGCCATCTGCTAAAAAAAATAACATGAAAACATAATAGGCCTATAAAGTAAAGTATACTAAGAAAATTAATGAGCAGGCCTATGCCTCTTCAATATAGTAGGCTGAGGTTAGTTATCTAAAACAAAGGCTATGGTAGGCCTCAGCTAGGCTAGAGTAAATTACAGATTGACTCTCCATCGATAGGCCTAGCTTAGTCTAAGATAATTTACAGTATGAATCTTTTTCCATCGATAGGCCTAGCCATGACTCCCGATTTGAAAAAATTTACTGGAGCACAGCTCTGAATTTACTTTTTTTCCCCTTACACCACTAGATAGGTTAATGATAGTAAACTCTTGAATTGACGACATACCAATTACAAATTGTTTTAGCTAAACATAATAATACAATAATGTACAGTTTATAACTCACCTTAAGTTTATTTATTCATTGCAGCAGCAACAGTGGACGATGTTAGACCTTGCATGTAGGCATTTGTTGTGAATTTACCGCCATGTATGCTTGGCCACTGATCAATGGCTTTCTGTGTGATCATTACAGCAGATCTAGTGCCTGTTGCTTTTTGCTTTATTAGATTTGGATGCAACACTTGAACTTGAAGGCATATTTTGACTTCTCTTTATTAACCACAACAGGCTTGGTGAGTTTCTTTTGTTAGGCGCAAAATTGCATTCAATGTCTTCTGGATTTGGGAATTTTCAAATTCCTCTAAAGCAGTTTTGTTAGTCTGATGCGCAGATTCCTCACTTACCTTTTGTTTCTTAGGTGGAGGAGAAGCACTTTCTTCAGTCTGTGAAACATCTAGTGAAAAAGTTTCATTTTCTAGATTAGCAGTTGATGAAGTTGGTTCATTTTTCTGAGGTCTAGCACTAGCACATTTTGTGAACAAACTAAATGACTGCTTTGCCGTATCTCTTTGCTGCACTTCATCCTGGTATTTCTTTACTGCAATATCTAAGCTGTGGGCCCAAACTCTGGGACCTCTTGTATTGTAACAAATATTTTTTTTGGAATTAAAATGTTCCTCCCAGTTTTGCTTCTTTGAATATTTGTTCTTGCATTGACCACAAAAGTAACCCCTTTTAACACCCTCACTTTTCTCTCCAACTTCATCAATATTAGGATCCATTATTGATTATTGACTACCTGAAAAAATACAAAATAAGTAAAAGTTAGTAAATATAGTATGGTAAAAGTGAGTAAAAGTAAGTAAATATAGTACAATGAAAGTAAGTAAAAGTAAGTGCTTTAAACTTAGTAAAAGTAAGGAAGAGTAAGTAAAAGTAGGTAAGTTAAAGTAAGTAAAAGTAAGTTTAAACTTAACTAAACTTTTCAATTCTAGAGTCATGGTGGATTACTTAAAACCGCAGAAGTAATTATCTGGCCAATTTATCAAACCTGGCCGAGATCAATGGAACATAGTCCAATCCTGATAATTTTATATTAAAAAAATATACATTTTAATAAAATTTTAATTATCAAAACATTGAAGTTTAACAAAAAATAAAAATAATTGTTAAATATGGAATTACCAACTAAACTTAAAATAACTAAATTTGTAATTTAAAAAAATTGGTTTGTACAAGAACGTATACGCAAAAAAATTGCATAACGTCTAGTGGATGAACAAAACCCAAACCCAAATTTACTTTTTCTCATGGTCAAATTTACTGGAGCAATGCTCCCAAGATCCCAGGAATCTGGAGTCATGGGCCTAGCTTAGTCTAAGATAATTTACAGTATGAATCTTTTTCCATCAATAGACCTAGCTAATAGCTACAGTACTAATCAAAAACACTATAAAGCTCGCTAATGTCTTATTATTTATTGCTATTTACTATTTAGAATATAGCATAGGTACCTACCTTAAGGCAGCTTTAAGAAATTCTATAAGCTAGGCTAGACCAGTGTAGCCTAGGATGAAGAAATTCAGTATAATTTCAATGCTAATCAGTTGTGTAGTTTGATTGTTGCCAAATTGCAAAAAGATTGAAACCACAGTATATGGTATTGCATACAGATATGCAATAAAAATAAATAAATATTATGAGGACATTTGAAATACAAGAACATACTGTGGAGAAAGTTTGCTTGCTTGAGTGAATTTTTTTTGTATATGGCAGAAAAAACTTGGTGTCACCAGTATGCTCTTCACTCAACAATTTTACTAACACAGTAAAAGAATCCTTAAAAGTAACTTAAATCTATTCATATCATGTATTAAAAATTAAATTGTTTAAAAAGGCACAAAATATATTTTTATATTTGCTTTGAATTTCTTTAATAATTGCACTTTAATTTTTATTCAGATTTTTGCTTTGGAATTAGATTATTTTCATGTAAATTTTTATTCACTAGATTAGGCACTTTAATTTTTATTTAGAAAGGCACTTAATATACCTAATTATCTTTTTATTTAAATTTTTAATTACTACCGTAGACAATTATCACTAGATATTTCAGAATTAATTCACTTCAAGAAGAACACTTATTTTTATTTAAATTTCTATTCATTGGATGCTTAAGAATTAAAATTAATCACTGGACATGTTTAACTGGACATTTAATTTGTATTTATTTATTTATTTAGATTTAAAATATTTCATTTGTGCCAATTTTCATTAATAAAAGATAATCCTGTGGTGCAAGGCACTACACTTTTGTGTGAGATTAATTTCTTCTGGGACTTCACAGCAGAAAGAAAGGTAACTCAAAAAAGAGAGATCACATACAGCAGACAGCAAAATCTGAGCTGATCCGCTTGTGTCCACATTTTCTTTGGGATCGCACAGTACTTCAAGGGTTGAGGTCAGCTTTTCAAAATTTGCCTTCACTGGTTTCATAGCATCATAATGAGCACTCCATCTTGTCTGGGAAAGTCTTTTGACTGGCATGCCTACATTCTCCATCAGCACTCCCCATTGATGAGTTGAGACTGAAAAGAAGGAATAGACTCTCTCCAAGGTTCCAAAAAAAGTCACACATGAAGAAACACTTCCAAATGAGTGCACTCCGTAAAGGTTAAGAGAATGATTTGCACAAGGCACAAACAAAGCCTTGGGATTAATATCTCTGATCTTTGACTGAACACCACCATGAATCCCAGCCATAGTTGCAGCATTGTCATATCCTTGACCACGGCACAGGTTTATGTCCAGTCCATCTCTCTCCAGATGTCTCAGGATATCCCCTGTGAGCTCAGCAGCAGTCTTTCCAGCAATAGGGAAGATCACTTCACACATCTGATCAGTGTGGGACACATCAGGAGTGCTGTCAAAAAGAATCCCAAAATACTTTGCTTTCTTGATATCAGCCACCATTTTCTCTTTGACGTAATTCCCCAAAAGACAAATGAACTCATTCTGAATCTTTGGAGATAAATACGAAGCCACTCTCCTCCCAGATGGAATAGAATGCTTAATCCTTACAAAATGTTCTTTCAAAACTGGATCATAATTTGACAGTAACTCTACCAATTCCATGAAGTTTCCTTTGTTTGCTGATGACATGTCCTCTTTGTGACCACGAAAAGGAAGATTCTGGTGAGCCAGAAACAAGGTTACATCCAAGAGGCGATGTAAAATATCCCTCCATTTCTTTCTCTCCTTGTCCATCGTTGTTTGATGAACTTGATCAATGGTTTTTTGAAGCTTCAACCCTGCTCCCAAGGTCTTCCATTTCTCCAGGCATGAGAGATGCTGCTCAGAAGCCTCATGGTTAGACACCTTTGGGTTTAGCTTCCACCATGCTTGAAACCCAGTGACAAAACTGGATGTTCCAATTCCTTTGTCATGAAGAGCAAACAGTCTGCAGCAAAAATAAAACAAACTTTCTTTTGATAGAGAGTAAACCATCCATGTTCTCAAAACTTTCTCACCATTTGGCAGAGCCTTATAAAACCATGCAGTGGTCAGCTGTCGACTCTTCCCTTTGGATTTCTCTCCTTGTCTTTGAACTGCACTGAAAGGTCCATCCCTATTTTGGAAGGGTTCACTTCCACTCTTAATAAGATCAACTCTCAAGTCATTTGGAACCGGGATTGGCCAAGCAGTGACATCAGAATAAATTGAAAATCTATCCATCTCTTCTTCATCAGAGTCTTCCTCCCATTGGTGTGGACTTCTGCTGGTGTCTCCTTCCTCTTTATCAGTTTCACTGCTTTTAGAAGATGAATTGCCATCCTCCAATCCTTGCTCTCTCTCATTTGAATCCTCTTGTGAAGATGTTCCTTGTATTTGCCCTTCAGATTCACCAGGCTGAATATCTTCAGGACTTTCTCCTATTGCACTTGATGTTGAAGGCATCACATACTTCAAAATTGATCAGGACATTGCCTGAGCCACCTCTTCTCTTGCCTTCTTCATTTTTCTTTGTTGGAATCCACTGGGTCAGTTTTGCTTCATAGTGGATGTTTTCTGCAAAATTTTAAAATCAAAAGGTATAAAGCATGAACAAGCATGAACTATTATGACTTGAAATACATTAACTGAACAAATTGTCTGTGATTATTATTATTTTTTGGGGGTGGGTGGGGGTTAAGTGCAAACATGACTCCTGAAAAAAACTATGAGCATTACTCATAAATAACTAGACCACTGATGAAATGAAAATTAACAGTATATCCAGTAAATAAAGAAGTAAAAAAAACTTATTACAACAGAAAAGCTTCAAAAGAAAAGAAAAGAAAAGCCACTACTCCCTTGATAATACCCCACAACAAATTGTCCGGGGTGGTAAGGTCAGGACTACGTGGTGGCCATGGTAATGGTGCCGGAGATGTCGGTGAACCACAGCCAATCCAGTGGCCTGCAAAATGTTCATTCAAAACGTCGCACACAGAAAGAGCAAAGTGTATGGGTGCCCCATTGTGCTGCAGCCACACGTCATCCATGAGTCCCCAATCTCTGAGCTGAGGTATGAGCCACATTCCAACATTGCCGAATAAGATGCTGCGCTCATGGATCCATCGAAAAAGTAAGGTCCAATCAAATAACCTGATGTCATACCCGCCCATATCATCACATGCAGTGGATTATGTTCCAGCTCCTGCATGAAATGGGGATTCTCTTTTGACTAGAACACCACATTTCTGTTGCACGAACTGCAATAGATGGCACATTCATCACTGAAAAGAACCTTTGAGTGGGATATGGCACTTGGGAATGTGTCCAATGGAGCATGGCATGATTCATAATGGTGATTGATGTCGGCATCTGACAGTTCATTCACGAAAGTTGGGCGATACGGCCTCACTTTCAGGTCTTTCTTCATGTGGTCTCGCATCGTTGACCATGGCACACCAAGCTCTGATGATTGTTTCTGCGTCAACTTAATTGGGGAATGTTCAATGGAAGCGGCAATCGCTGCACATGTTTCTAAGTGCGTTGTCTTTCTCCCATTCCGTGGCTTGTCTTTAACGCTTCCAAGAGCGAACGCACGTTTTTCCCAATCCAGCAGTGTCGCTCTTCGTGGTGGAGCCTTATTAAACCGTTCCTGAAACACAGCCATCACCTGCATCATTGTCCCATGTGCAGTCTCTCATGCACCCACACACTTGCCACCAACTGCTCCTCAACAGAGTAACTGCTTGTGTCAACCATACCGACAACACCACAACTAAATTCCATGGGTATGGCTGTCACGTACTCACTGTCTTTGACACTGTTGCCAGATTGCCATTGTACATAGTAGTGTGTGCTGTGCTGTGTAAACTCAAATTGATTTCAGGTGCATATCGTGCGGGTGTACGGTGACTTCTCGCCCACCCTGTATACCGATTTCCATTCCCACAGGTTTATCAATCAGTTACCTCCTAGTTACTCCATCTGGCTGTTACTGTTGACTTAGTACTTGGTTCCATTTTTCAGTTCATGTTTAGTAGAACTAACAGGCCTCATGTTCACCCCTTTCCAAGTGTTCTGGAATTGGCCCCAGAACTGAAGAGGGTAATGGTGTGCTTTCTCTCTTTCTATCTCATCCCAATAATAATAGACCCAGCACTTGATGTAGGAGCAGTGGAAGTTCTCCCATGGAATTTGGTGTTTTGGTCTTGGAGGATGTAAATAGCCTTATTGGCTGAGCTCCTCCATATAAAACTTCAATCAATCAATCAAATCTCATGGATTTTCATACTTCAAGGTTGACATCTCTGCTGAAGTCATTCCAAAAATCTACTATTTGATGACTGAAAAAGGGTGCCTGTGAATTCAGCCCTTTTTGGCAATTTCGGACCAATAAAATATCGGGTGAGATCATTAACAGTGATATCAGCTGATGTATGTGTTAATAGGTTAAGGTTAGTGGGCCAAAGTTAACAAGGGCCGAGTCACCAATTTCACCTGTATCCACAGAGTATTTTCATATCAAGTTTACAAATCTGGTTACTAATTTTCTTATGCCCTTGAGTTATTCCATTAGCTTCTAATGAGAAAAAGTTATTTGCATCTAAATTGACCAAACCTGAAAATATTTTGAGGATGATATAAGGTTAAGTAATAATGATGATTGGTCGGTGAACCTTTGCGGTAATCGGACGTACCTAGATTTGCTTGTTTACAAAAAGTTTAAATTCTTTATTACTGAAACCAAGAGTGTGCTGTTGAAAATTTTTTCTGGGGCTGCAGTTGAGATTGATCCTGCATTTTGGAGTTATTTTTTGACTGGTATAAGATCACTCCAGTGTTTCCTGTACAGTGGGGTTCTGAAGTTTGAGAGACTCAAACTTCATGATTCCACATAGTCATGATCACCCTTTTTTATACCAAAAATTTCAAAAGTTTGTGATTTTTGACCGAAAATCCGCATATTCGTGATTTTGATTTTCTGTATTATTATTATTGTTTATTAGCAACATATTTAGTTTGATTTAATCTGCTTTAATTTTATCCTGTATTTTTCAGATCTCATTTTGAAAAAATAACCTAGTTTTTGGTCTAGTGTGTTTAGTCAAAATAGCTCCAAAACATAAAGTACATAGTGTTAGTCATTCTAGTAATAAAAGAACCAAAAATGTCACTGATTTGGAGACTAAACTAAAGATTATTTCTGAATGTGAGAAAGGTTTAAAAACTAGTGAAATATCAAAAATATTTAGTTTATCATGGTCGACTGTGGACTCAATTTTGAAAAGCAAAGAAAAATATAAACAAGCAGCTGTTAGTTTAGTAGTACTGTACATAATTGTAATATTTTTGTTTTTTCTTAGATTGGTATCAATTTTTCTAAGCTCTGGAACGCATTAGCAAAAATTAATGGAAAATGGATTCCGATGTTCATGATTTTGAAGTTAGAGACAATTTTGGTGGTCCCAATTAATCACGAACTTTGGAACTCCACTGTACTTGTTTGTTAAAAGATCTTGTCAAGGCATAGGCCTTGTCTAGGGTTTGTTTTTGGTGACGACTGTGGCCTAGCCCATCTCATTGGGCTAGGCCTAGCCTTAGTGTGCCCTATACCCTAAGCCCTAGGGTATACGTTATATTTACTTTCCTAAATTTTCCATCCAATCATGAGTAAAGGAGTAACTGCTAAAAGTACTAAAAGGTTACGGGTGGATGATTCTAAGACCCTTGAGTCGGCTCGCAGTGATGACTTGATGGATTTGAGTAAGATCATTAAGCAAACTGACCATGCTATCATTTCTTTTTGCAAGAAAAGTTCCAATGAAGTTGCTCAAAGATTCGAGACTTAGGAACTATCTAGTCTTACTCAACCCTTGAATTGTCCTACATCTCCTGCTAGACCTGCTACCAATAGTCCTGGACCTAATATTCCTATTGAGCATATGTCTTATATTTATTTGAATAGCAAAGATTTGTCAGTTCCCTTAACCAAACTTAGTCCTTTTGGTGTTAAGAAGTCTATAGAGCTTATTTGTGGTGGACCAGTGAAATCTGTCACCTATTGTAGGTCTGGCTCATTACTCGTGAATACCATCAACTCAAGATAGTCTCAGGCTCTTTTGGATACCAAATCAATTATAAATGGTCTTTATGAAGTTGAGGCTAAGATTGCTTATAATTTGAATAAAATTCAGGGTATTATTTTTGCCCCAGAACTCCTTAGTTTATCAACTGAGGAAATTTTGACTGAATTAAAGTCTTCTACCAATTCTGATCTTGGTATTAAATGATTAAATAAAGGTCCAGAGAAGATTCCTACTTCTCTTTTAGTATGTACTTTTGGTGGGACTACTCTTCCTAGTAACTATTCTGTGGATATTTAGCATATGATGTCAAGCAATATTACCCTAATCCTTTACTTTGTTTTAAGTGTTGGAGGTATGGACATAGGACAAGAACCTGCACAAATAGTAACAGATGTCTTAAATGTGGACAAGATCATGATAAAGAGACCTGTGTATTATCTGATAGAGATGTTTCTTGTATTAATTGTAAAGCTTCTCATTTAGTTAATTCTCAACAGTGTCCCCATTGGATCAGAGAGAGTGAGATTATTCATATCAAAATTGATGATAATTTGTCTTTTCCTGAAGCTAGACATAAGTACCTTTCTCAGTTATCCCCTCAGATCTCCTGCATCTTATGCTCAAGTAGGTACCCAGAATTTGTCTAAATCTCTTACATATGTATCAGTTGGAACTCAGTGTGAATGTATCCAGCCAGTAATGCATCTTGCAGTGGCGGCTCGTCGGTAGGCACTGCAGAACTACAGCACCCCTAAATTTTTTATTTACAATTGAAATAATCAAGAACAATATAAGGATGAGCTCACTGAATAACTTTTTCAATAACTTTTGAAACTTTTATTCATTGCTCAATGCTCATCCTTTTATTTCAGTAATTATTTCAACCCATTCTTAGAGACAGCACCCCTAGAATTTTCAGTCATGAGCCACCACTGGCATCTTCCAAGGCTACAACAAGTAATACTTCTTCTAACACTACCATTTCTCATATAAAGAGTTTACTCAGCTCATCCAATGACATCCCAAACTCTATTTGGGATATAATCACTGAATACAAGAAACTTTCTGAATTGAATCTTCAACCTAAGGCAATTGTTACCAAATTGGCCCTCATGCTTGGGAAACAAGGAATACCAAAGAGTCAAATAGATAGTAGGGATGGTTTTATGATTGTCTTTGGAGATTAATTTCTTTTTACCACTTTTATTCATCATGTTTGTTAAGTTATGTCAGTGGAATTTGATGGGCTTTCATAAAAGATATCCATTCCTTCAGACCTTGGTAAGTGATCACAAACCTACTATCCTTGCTTTGCAAGAAACTTATCTTTGTCATGATGCTACTATTGGATTGAAGGGATATACTTGCGTTCGTAAAGGTAGGACTAGGCAGGGTGGTGGTGTCCTTCTAGGGATACACAACTCCATCTCTTTTTCTCCTGTTGAAATTTGTTTGTATTTTGAGATTGTGGCAGCCAGAATTCACCTTAGGTCAGTGTCTTTTACTGTCTGTTCCATTTATCTACCTCCACATCTGAATCTTACAAGAAAGGAATTTGAGAATGTCCTCTTGAAAGTGCCACAACCAGTCCTACTGATGTGAGATTTCAATAGCCATCATGTCTCCTGGGGTTCACAAAATAGTTGTATTAAGGGTAACTTACTGGCAGAACTGTTTACTGATCTAGATTTATTTGTTTTGAACTCTCCAGTCCCAACTTATTGTGCTGAATTTAGGGGACACTTTTCAAGCATTGACTTAACAGTTGCATCTTCTGGTTTATTTCAGCAACTATCTTGGACTGTGTTACCAGACTTATATGACAGTGATCATTTCCCTATTATTCTTGATACTTTTGAGTTGTTGTTGGTTTTTAAGGGGCCAAAATGGAAGATCGGTAGTTCTTTATTAACCTTTGAAGCCAATCTCTCTCTTCCTCCAGTTGATTTTTGTAGAAGTGTTGATGAAAATTGTTGTAATATAACAAACTCACTCATTGCTTGTGCATTTAAATATATTCCCCGCTCTTCATCAACAGTGAACTTTAAATATAGTAAATATTGGTGGAATGATACCTGTGCTGAAGCTCTTAGAGTTAAAAAGAGAGCATTTATGCTTTTCGTTGGTAATCCCATACAAGAAACATTGGTCATCTATCAAAAAGCAAAAGCATTGGCTCTTAGGGTTGTCATACTATCTAAGACGAACTCAAGGAGGGATTTTGTACAGTCTATATCAGCGGTCGGGAACCTATGGCTCGCGAGCCAGATCTGGCTCTTTTGATGACTGCATCTGGCTCGCAGATAAATCTTAGCTGACATTTCTTAACACGATAAGTAATGAGTAATTCCTTCCTTTTTTAGGCTACGGCCACACACGACGATATTTGCCGTCCAAAGTGTACGATAAATATCACGCTCCTAACCACGGCCTTGGCTCCTCCCACTCAGTGACGTAGGATTCTTGTGATTGGCTGTCTTGTGCGTGACGTTACTGATATTCATATACAGTCAGTCGCTTTTCAGCAGTGGTAGTGGGTGGTAGTGCTATTTTATGCAGAGCAAACCCTTTTGACGAAGATGGCGAAAAGAAAAAGGGATGAGGATACCGTACATTTCAGGACGAATGGACAGAGGAATTCGCCTTTGTAGAAAGAGCAGGTACTGCAGTGTGTCTAATATGTATTGATAAAATTTCATCGATGAAACGGTCAAATATAAAGCGGCACTTCGACACACGCCATGCTACATTTGCATCAAAATATCCAGCGGGAGACAGCAGGAAGAAGGCATGCCAAGAGCTACTGCGCAGAGTGCAAACCAGTCAACAGCAACTCAGTGTATGGACCCGACAAGGTAACTGGAATTCGGCTAGCTTTGCTGGTTCTTTAGCAATAGTGAGGAACGGAAAGCCATTCACAGATGGAGTATGCCAAAACATTCATGCTTGATGTGGCCAATGAACTTTTTGACGACTTTTCAGATAAAGACAAGATAATCAAACGAATAAAAGACATGCCCCTGTCAGCAAAAACTGTTCACGATCGTACCATCATGATGGCAAATCAAGTGGCGGAAACACAAGTGAAGGACATAAATGCAGCGTCATACTTTTCCCTCACTTTGGATGAGTCAACAGACGTAAGCCATTTATCCCAGTTCAGTGTGATTGCAAGGTATGCCGTTGGTGACACACTGCGTGAGGAAAGTCTTGCTGTTTTGCCAATGAAAGGGACAACAAGAGGGGAGGATTTATTCAAGTCTTTCATGGAGTTCGCTAAAGAGAACAATCTACCGATGGATAAACTTATTTCAGTGTGTACTGATGGTGCTCCGTGTATGGTGGGGAGCAACAAAGGATTTGTAGCGCTTCTTCGTGAACATGAAAATAGACCCATCCTAAGTTTTCATTGCATTCTACATCAGGAGGCGCTTTGTGCTCGAACGTGTGGCGAGCAGTTTGGTGAGGTGATGTCGCTGGTGATTAAGGTGGTCAACTTTATTGTTGCTCGAGCTTTAAATGATCGCCAGTTTAAAACACTGCTGGATGAAGTTGGGAATAATTACCCCGGTCTGCTTATGCACAGCAATGTGCGTTGGTTGTCAAGAGGGAAGGTTCTCAGCCGTGTTGCGGCTTGCCTGAGCGAAATCCAAACTTTCCTTGAAATGAAAGGCGTCAAGCATCCTGAGCTAGCTAACACTGAGTGGCTCCTGAAGTTTTACTACCTCGTGGACATGACTGAACATCTGAATCAACTCAACGTGAAAATGCAAGGCATTGGAAATACAGTCTTATCCCTTCAACAAGCAGTGTGTGCATTTGAAAACAAGCTGAAACTCTTCATCGGGGATATTGAAACAGGTCTTTACTACACTTTGAAAGACTGGGACAATTTAAAGATGCGTGCACAGCAAATGACCCCGCTCAACATTGTGATCTCCAGCAGCTAGCTGGCTTCACATCTAATCTCCTGCAATCATTCAAAGCACGCTTTGTAGAATTTCGTGAGCGCACTCGTCTTTTTAAGTTCATCACTCATCCACACGAGTGTGCAGTGGACAAAGCCGACCTGAGTTACATCCCTGATGTCTCCATAAGAGATTTTGAGGTAGAAGTTGCTGACCTGAAAGCCTCAGACATGTGGGTGAATAAATTCAAGTCATTGAACGAAGATTTGGAAGGACTTGCGCGTCAGCGAGCAGAGCTGTCGAGTAAACACAAGTGGACAGAAATGAAAAGACTTCAATCCGAAGACCAGCTGATTTTCAAAACTTGGAACGCGCTTCCAGTCGCATACCACACACTGCAGCGTGTGAGTATTGCCGTGTTGACCATGTTTGGCTCTACATATGCATGTGAGCAGTCGTTCTCACATCTGAAAAACATCAAAACCAACCTACGGTCACGTTTAACGGATGGAAGCCTCAATGCCTGCATGAAGCTTAACCTGACCAACTATCAACCAGACTACAAAGCCATCAGCAAAACCATGCAGCACCAGAAGTCACATTAGTCATATTGGTAAGAAGTATTGAATTTATTATTGGTTAGCTTCAGTATAACGTTATTAAAAAGAATAAATTCAGATAATTATTATACTCTAAATTTTTTGGTCTTACTTAAAAAATGCACGCATTTAGTTGTATTCAGTGTTAAAAAATATTATAGGGCTCTCACGGAAATACATTTAAAAATATTTGACTTTCATGGCTCTCTCAGCCAAAAAGGTTCCCGACCCCTGGTCTATATCATCACATTGAGATGGTATGGTTAACTAAAAATGTTTTTCTTCTCTTTTTAATTGATAATAACAGATTTGAAATTCTCTCAATATAGAGAATGTTAAAAACTGAGGCAATCATATGCCTCAGTATAAAAGCTTTGAAACTCTCTCAGTATAGAGAACAAGAAGCAGCTTGAGGCAATCATATGTCCATTTCAAGAGACGGGAAAGCATCTCACTTCTCCTTGATGGTGTGGTAGGTGATCCAGTCTTGTTTTTACCATTGGTGTTTTGTATTGCTTAACCATTAGCTATAAGAACCATGTCTCACATATTTGGATCACTTAAAATTATCATGTAAATATCATAATCATTTCTGAATGCCTGATTTCCTTTATAAAGACCGTGTTGAAAAACCTAACTTCAGTTATCAATATGCATCACAATGGATTTTGAGCTTTCTCAGGCTGTGAACTAAATTGTACCTTTAACTGCCTTATGAGCAACATATTAATGCAAATACATATCCCAAAATTTTAGACCATTAATTATCATTGTCAGTTTTGCTCCCTTTTCTGGCATCATTGCACTCATGGATTCCTGTGAGTCCACTGATGACAGTGCTAGGGGATAATCTCTAAATGTTGTTGGTTTTTTTTCTTTATCAGGGATTTGTTTTTGGCTGGGACATTTGCTTATTGAAGTGAATTTGGACAAAGCTTTTTCTTCCCCAATGCCTGCACAAATGCTGAAGCCAGTGTTCACATAATTTTTTTGTTATAAACATTGCTTTTGTGTGTACTGATTGAGCCAAGAATACATTTAATGATTGTGAGATGAAGTGGAGTTTAAAATGACACATCTGGGACTTATCAGGTTTATACAATTTGGGTAACACTCATTGACCTTACCCTAGTAACTAATATTCTTTGTTTTTTTTGCATTAGTTATGTAAGTTATTTTTTTTCTGTAAGTCTTGTCTCCTTTGTGTGGTAATGGGCTGGTGATGGCCAATAATTTAATGGTTTTATTTTATGTTGACATTTTTGTGTGTGGTATGGGACTAATGATGTTTGTTTCTTTTGTTTTGTAGTAATAATTTTTTTTCAAGTGCTTAGTTGGTTCTGAAAACACATTGGTGTATGATCAATAAAATTGTTCAGATCTTCTTTAGTTACCTGTAAAAACTTGCCTGCTGATGCAGTTAACCTTGTAAGTGTTATTATTGTTTCGTTGATTAAATTAAGCAAAGGACATTTTACTTTTCTTAAATCCTCCCACCATAAGCCGAAGAGTAAGTCGTTAAAAGAGGCAGACTGGCTATGCTCCAGAGATCTTAAAGGTGAGAACACAGTTTCAGATTGGTAGGAGCTGCCTATCTGACATAATCTCAACCACACTAAAATTGGTAACTTGCTCACCTCATTTCTCTCATTCTTAGCAGTGCAGGTGGTGCTGAAGTCAAAGGATTTTTTATTAAGGCCCTCTGGGTGGTTCTCACTGGCAGCTAAATCTCCCATCTCCACAACCAGCCGCAGCTGCCGTGACCCCACTAACAGAGTATCCGGTTGGTGAGTAACGCAAACACATCTTTACACAGATATACTTACCGGCATCGCGCCCCCGTTTCACTGGTGCCCAGACCCGGGAAGATTGAAGGGAAACATCAATAGAGAGCATTAGCATTGACTAGAAGCCCCTATTCTCTTGCCGGTATTCCCAGCACTCACCACACTGCACAAGAACAGTTGAGAAACAGAATTATTCACACGAAGAGCGAACAATAGAGAATGGGTGACACAACAGGTCTTGCCAGTCAATTTACCACCACTATCATCATTGCTGTGGCTTCATCAACAGTCACTGTAAGCACAATAGCTAGTCCCATCTTGACTTCTGGCACTAATTTCCCATATAACCATGACAGGGGTGGCAGTAGGGAAATAGCTGCTACTTTACAGCAAATAGGAACAACCCCTGAGAGACCAGCATGTCAGTCTCCACCTATGGCAGGAACTCCTAAGGATGGGGGCATTGACCAACCATCATTGGCAATTCTTCAGCAAATGGTTATGCAGAATGCTCAGACCATGGCCATGATGTCTCAAATGCTGGCTAATAGCCATACACCTAAGGTTCTTCCACCGGAAAAATACTGCCTGAGTGAAGGACATGATTTTCATGAGTTTGTGAGAACCTTTGAGAAATATTTTGAGCAAGAATATCCAGGTTCCCTTGAAAGGATGGGATCCCTTTTAGCTAATTACCTCGATGGCTCTGCCTTAGAAATTTATCGAGTAATGTGGAAGTCTACTAGTGATTATGGGACACTGAAGGCTCATTTAATATCCTGGTATGAGAAAGAGCAAAGAAAGAAGAAGAAAGTCAGAGTCGGACTTATGGAGGCTACCAAGCACTCGCATGAGACTGTCTCTGCTTATGCCCTTAGAGTAATAACCCTAGCCTGTCAGTGCTTCCCTGGTATGGATGTCACTCAACTCCGTATAGTTAAAGATAGGTTTATATCTGGGTTGCCCTTAGAGTTGAGGCAGGAGCTGACCAGGATCATCCATACCCAAAGAACTTTACTAGGAATGAAGATCTCGTGGGAGAAGCTTGTGGCACTAGCAGACTTAAATTCCACAGAGTCCCCCTTGGCAGGTCAAGCTGGAACCACCACTAGAGGCACCCAAGAAACATCCCCACCAGTGGTCAGTGGCAGACATCCCAATCCTCTGTGAAGCCCCAATCTGAAATGGCCAATGTGGCACATCTAGCACCAGCCCTTCCTACAGCTCAAGCAGCACCCCCATTGAATCAGTGTGCTTATCCACCTTCTTCATGGAATTGGCCACCTAACTATATTGAACAAATCCCACACCAGTCAACACACACACCACATCTGAGTTCACCACCAGTTGTATTAAAGCAAGAACTACCCATGGTTGCCATGGGTGCCCCTCAGTCAACTGCAACAAACAGTCAAGGAAGGCTAAGGGGGCCCAATGGAAGAAAAGTGAGAACTGCAGCAAACTTCCCTAGGGGTCAGTCTCACCCACCAGCCAATAACTTTCAGCAAGTTGCAGCAGCACCAAGAGGCCACAGGACATGTACCTATTGTCAGCAGTCAGGGCATACAAAGGGTCAATGTCCCTCATGTCCTTTATGTCATTGGTGTGGAAAGCGGGGTCATCTCCATCAAGATTGCTATACTGCCAGGAACATTTGCATACGTTGTAAGCAACATGGACATAGCCCTGCACAGTGTCCTACTCAGAAGAACTATTTAATGGAGAGGCCACAATGCCCAAGTTGTGGAGGACCACATTTGGGTCAAGATTGTATGAGTGACCAAGGGTTGGTCCCACCACCACCAGAACTAGCACCAGAATTGGGAAACTAGATAGCTCTGTCATGGAAGGCCGCATGCCAGAGCTACCCCAGCATGCTAGCAATGAACGGTCTTTTGGAGGCATCATTGCTTCCCAGGAAGCAACACCATCAGGCAGTATCCATTAGCAAGTCAGATTGCACACAACTACCTTGAGGCCCCCCAGAGTGAGACGGAAGATGAGACAGTGGAAGATGTTGAACAAGTTGGAACCCTAGAGAGGGATGAAGAGCAGCCAGTGAACACTGAAGATGAATTGGCTGAAGTTCTGGACCTGAGACAAGAGCAGCAATCAAGCAATGCCTTAGTCATCCGGCCAAGAATAAAAAGCTCTCCCCACACAGGCCCATTGTCAGCTCTTGTGGATACAGGTGCTGCAGTCAGTTTGATGTCAGCTTCATGTTACCATCAACTTCCCTCTGATAAATTCCCACTAAAGGAAGTACCTCTCAAGGGGATTAGGGGTATAGGTAAACACATTGTACCAGTTCTGGGTGGTTGTACAGTCACACTCATGTTTCCCAATTTTGAAACACAACCAATTGAGTTTGTGGTTGTGAGAGACCATGTCTCAGACTTTGATCTGATCTGTGGGGTAAACATGTTACAGACTGATAGTTTGCTTCCTGACTTGGCTAAACGAGAACTCCTCACTCGGAAGGGAAGCCAACTTATCACAGTTGCCCAAGATGCTCAACAGCCACTTCCAACCAGCCTTGAATGTGAAAGTGTGGAAGATGTTGAAGTTGCGCCCCGCACCTGTCAAATGATAGAGGCATGTTTCCGCCTCCAAGGATACAACCCTGATCATGAGTTAACTTATTTGGAAAGTAACTCCTCTGTAAAAGATTTGATTATACAACCTGGATTAATGAATGTCACAGAAGACAACTTTTTGGTTGCGGTATTCAACCTTGGAGACTTCTCACAGAAGATCTCCAGAGGAAACTTAATTGGGAAGGCTATGAAATTGCAGGGTAAGGACTCACTGTACATCTGGTGGACTTCACTGACAGTTCAAAAACTTCTAAAAATCAGGAGGACTGGACTTCACAAATGATGGTTGATGCTTTTGAGTTGACAAATACATCTCTCTCAGCAGAACAAAAGGACCAGTTAGTCCAGTTGTTGCTGTGCCACCAAGGAGCTATTAGTCATGGTGATGGGGATGTTGGCCACACAACCATTATCAAGCATCAGATTGAAACAGAACACAGGCTTCCAGTCCATATCCCAGTAAGGCGAGTCCAAGGACCTGTACTGCAGGACATTGAAGAGCACTGCCAACAGCTGGAGGAAGATGGTATCATCAGACGAAGTTTCTCCCCATACTCTGCACCTGTCGTGCCAATTAAGAAAAGTGATGGGTCAATACGGTTATGCATTGATTATCGAGAGCTCAACAAAATAACAAAACGAGATTGCTTTCCATTACCTAATTTGATTGACACTCTCTTCAATTTGCATGGAATGCAATACTTTTCTACCATTGATTTAGTCAAAGGGTATTATCAGGTTGAGATGGAGGAATCCAGTGTTGAGAAAACTGCATTCTCCACCCCTCTTTCCCATTGGGAATTTCTCAGAATGCCGTTTGGGGTGAAAAATGGTCCAGCTACCTTTCAACGAGCCATGATGATGGCATTATCTGGGATCCCATGGACTCAATGCATGGTCTACCTTGATGATATAATGGTAGTAAGCCGCACCTTCCCTGAACATCTTGAAATTCTGGGAAAGGTCTTGCATGCCTTGGAATCTAATGGTTTTAAGATCAAACCCTCAAAGACTGAGCTTTGCCGAAGGAAGTGACATTCCTGGGACATCAGGTGTCATCCAAGGGGATGGTCCCACTGGTAAAGAACCTAGAAGGTATTGCCAAGTTTCCAATCCCAAACACCATCAGAAGACTCCGCCAATTCTTAGGGATGGTTAATTTCTATCGCCGACACATCCAAAATTGCTCAGAGATAGCAAAGCCTCTTAGTGAACTTACAGGCCGCAAGACGCTGACTTGGACAGCGAGTTGCCAGACTGCGTTTGATAAACTAAAGGAGGCCTTAGTTAGTCCGATCTTGTTGACATACCCTGATAGGTCAAAGGAAGCTAAACCCCTACAGCTCCATGTAGATGCTTCTAACATTGGAGCTGGGGCTTGCTTGTCCCAAGAGCAGGAAGGAAAGAATAGGCCCATAGCCTTTGTTTCAACCACATTCAATAGGGCTGAACAAAAGTACTCACCACTGAACGAGAATTAGCTGCTATTCGATGGGCTGTGAGGACCCTAAAACCCTTCCTTTATGGAATTAAAGTTAAAATTTTTACTGATCATCAACCTTTAACCTTCCTTTACAATATGCCATTAGTAAATAACAGAGTTGCTCGCACACTGGAAGAGCTGAGTAGCATTGAATATGAGCTAGTGTACATACCTGGGAAACAGAATTGTATCAGATGCACTATCCAGGTCTCCAATTGACAATTGTCAAGAATCATTGGATCAATATGACAACCGATCAAATGCCACTCCAAAAGGATTCATAAAGACTGAAGTCCCAGGGGGAGGAGATTCCCTCTTTTATTGTCTATCCTTGTGGAGTAGTGGCACAATGGATCATCATAGGAAATCAGAGAAGCAACAGTAGCAGAACTAATTAACAGGCGAAATAAGTATGGGATCTCTTCTGATAAAGCTATCACCCGTCAGCTGAATCTGATGAAACATGTTGGTCAGATCCCAACCCCACGGTTGATCCAAGTTTATAGTGATATGAATAAGGTAGAGATTTGGGTATATCATGGAGATCGAGCTCCCTTAAAGTATGGTTCTGACAACTACCATGATCGGTGTTATCTGCAGTGCCTCGCTGGGATCCATTACAATTGGTTAAACCCTATACACCTACCTGGTCAATCAAATGATAAGCCTTCCCCTGAAATTCTAAATGTGAATAGGGAAACTGATAGCCCCTTTGAAGAATTTACACTGCTTGATGATAGCATGGAGGAGGACCTTGCACCTGACACAGAGGCTAGTGGGGAGGGGAATCTACCACCTGATAACCTTACACCACAATTGGAACTGACATCAGTTGTGGTGGACATCTGTCCAGTGATTCCTTTGAGAGAAGGAGAACAACTCCCAAAAGAAGGAGGGGCATTGTCCCTGGAAGATGTCATAACCTTACAAAAACTTGACCCTCACCTATGTCGCCTTAAAAAGGGGATTAAGCAACAATGGACAGCGAAACGATATACTGGAAACCTACAACCATATAAACGAGATCATCAGCAATTGGTAGTTATTGATGACATCATTTACCATAGGGGAAAAGACCACCACTTGCGTTGTGTTGTTGCCAAAGGTGTTGCTATAGATTGGGCTGTCATTTTTCACAAGGAGTTTGCTCACTTAGGGCGAAATAAATTGCTTGCCCTATTATTGGAACATTTTTGGTACCCACAGCTGCATCGCATAGTGACTGAGATAGTCACTTCTTGTGTGGAGTGTCAGAGAGCAAAGATTACCAATATTCTCCACACACCACCTGTGTTTAAGATTGTAACCCAACATCCTTTTGAGTTGATTGCAGCAGATCTTATCTCCTACCCTATCTCTCAAAAGGGGAATGTTTGTGCATTGGTGGTGGTTGACCATTTCTCTAAGTGGTTGTCCGTGGTCCCACTGCCCAATAAACGGGCCTCTACTGTAGCACAAGCATTCAAAACTCGAGTATATCCATTTCTGCCCAGGCTGCCTGAAAAGCTACTCAGTGATAATGGGCCTGAGTTCACAGCCCAGGAATTTGAAGATACCTTGCTTGAACTGGATATACTCCATGTAAGGACTTCTCCCTATTGCCCCACATCCAATGGGGCTGTTGAGCGAGTAAACAGGACACTAACCCAATATTTGCGGATGAGTTTGAACCAGGTTGAGACCTGGGATGACCATCTGCCCAGGGTGGTATCCATTTACAACAATACCAAGCATCAGGAGACTGGTATTTCCCCAGCAGCCTGTCTCTTATCCCAGGCTCACATCTTCCCTCAGGGCCCTAGGATAGACCACCATCAGCTTCAATATCGGGATGAAGGCCACCCACGGTTCGAACCCTATCACTTAAACCAGCTGGTGGGGCTGAAAATACACTATCCTGGCAACCTGAGCATCAATAAATTCAAACCTCGGTATGCTGGACCATATTGTATAATTAAAGTGAACCCAAATGAAATTACTTATCAAGTTCAGTCAATGAACCCTCAGGAACCCACTATTTATAAAGTTCACCACAAACATCTGAAAAAGTGGAATGTGGCTCCACCATATCTTCAACAGAACCGCTACTACCAAAGGCTTTTGGGAGATGCCCATTATGAGGTTGAATTCCTACCACAACCTACACCTGTAGAGATGAGTAAGGGTCCATCTCTAATTGAAGAACCAAGCCATGATGAACCATTCTTTAAGGGTTTTCGCTTCAACCCATTACCTGTGGAGCGTCTGAGAAAAATTCAGCAGACTCTAGATCAGACTCTCCACAACCTGTATCAGTTGGAAGAGAGATTTCATGAACAGCCACCTCCCAGCAGAAATTCTTTGAGACAAGATAAGACAAGTGGGGAGGATAAAGTTAATGGGGACATAGAGAATGGATGCCCAGTAGCAATCTCATCCTTTGATTCAGGGCAGGAACTACCTTCCTCTGAATTGGAGCCAGTGAAACAAAGTCCCCTAACGTCTAATGATTTGTAAAGTGTATTAAAGTCCCATACTATCACTCATCACTACTTATATACTTAGAGATAAAAATACCTGTGTTGTGCACCCCACAACAAGTGGGGAGGAGTGAGATGGTATGGTTAACTAAAAATGTTTTTCTTCTCTTTTTAATTGATAATAACAGATTTGAAATTCTCTCAATATAGAGAATGTTAAAAACTGAGGCAATCATATGCCTCAGTATAAAAGCTTTGAAACACTCAGTATAGAGAACAAGAAGCAGCTTGAGGCAATCATATGTCCATTTCAAGAGACGGGAAAGCATCTCACTTCTCCTTGATGGTGTGGTAGGTGATCCAATCTTGTTTTTACCATTGGTGTTTTGTATTGCTTAACCATTAGCTATAAGAACCATGTCTCACATATTTGGATCACTTAAAATTATCATGTAAATATCATAATCATTTCTGAATGCCTGATTTCCTTTATAAATACCGTGTTGAAAAACCTAACTTCAGTTATCAATATGCATCACAATGGATTTTGAGCTTTCTCAGGCTGTGAACTAAATTGTACCTTTAACTGCCTTATGAGCAACATATTAATGCAAATACATATCCCAAAATTTTAGACCATTAATTATCATTGTCAGTTTTGCTCCCTTTTCTGGCATCATTGCACTCATGGATTCCTGTGAGTCCACTGATGACAGTGCTAGGGGGATAATCTCTAAATGTTGTTGGTTTTTTTCTTTATCAGGGATTTGTTTTTGGCTGGGACATTTGCTTATTGAAGTGAATTTGGACAAAGCTTTTTCTTCCCCAATGCCTGCACAAATGCTGAAGCCAGTGTTCACATAATTTTTTTGTTATAAACATTGCTTTTGTGTGTACTGATTGAGCCAAGAATACATTTAATGATTGTGAGATGAAGTGGAGTTTAAAATGACACATCTGGGACTTATCAGGTTTATACAATTTGGGTAACACTCATTGACCTTACCCTAGTAACTAATATTCTTTGTTTTTTTTGCATTAGTTATGTAAGTTATTTTTTAATTTTTTTTTTTAAATTAATAACATTATTCCAGATGAAAAATCTTACATATTCCCAAACTCTTCATGAGATATATTTGCAAAGTCTGAGATATTTGATGTTTCTCCACTCCTTAGCTTCGATAATGCCTTGCAAAAATTGTCATATTGACCTTCATCAAGCTCAATTTGATCTTTAAGAAAAAGAAGATTGGTGATAATTAAATCAGCTACACTTGTTCTTACACTAGGAATTTTTAGAAACAAGGATGGATCTGTAGTGGTTGCTATGTCAAAAGCAAGCTTATGATCTTTTTCTTTGTTTGCTTCAGCAACCGATGTTGAGTTATTTAGGGTTTTGTTACTTCTTCTTATATAGGTGAAGAGATTATTAGGGGTTTCTCGTTCAGAAGAAATAACTGTTCCATGGGCCCTTGAATACATAAGAGTTTCTTCAGGAATTCCTGAGAAAGGGTTCTCCGGTTTCATGATAGAATAGAAATACTCTTTATCATTTTCATTTCTACAAGCATTCCATCGAATAGTGGATTCATCAATGAGACAGTTTGTAGGACACCAAGAATTTAAGCCTCCATCCGTTAAAAATAGTACTTCGTGGCTTAGTTGATTTCTTTTTGATGGATCATATTTAATTTTCCATAGTCTTCTAGTATTGTCAATTCCTATGATTAATCTAGCCCATGTTCCGAAGACATTCACAGAATATGATCTCATCAAAACTCCACTATTTTTGGCAATAGAATTAAAGTCATCTTGAGGGTTCTGTCCACCAGGTTTTAATGAGGATGTCTAAACCCAATTATGTTTGAGCTAGTCCACCAAACTCTATTTGATCCAGACAAATTAGATAAAGAACTTATGGCCTCAATGTCAAATGATTTAAATGTCATAAAAGCAATATTCTCCTTCACCTTCTTATTATTAGCATCAAAAAGAATTCATCTTGGAGCTGGTTTCCAATTGGAAAATAAAGGAGAATACTCAAGACCTGAGTGGGATGATATAAATCTAGAACAATTAAACAACTTTAACAAGGAAGACTTCGAAAAGGCTTTTCAACATTATGATGGTAATGGATACTTAAATGTTTCACCAGGATTTCTAATGGGAAGTGAGATGGTATGGTTAACTAAAAATGTTTTTCTTCTCTTTTTAATTGATAATAACAGATTTGAAATTCTCTCAATATAGAGAATGTTAAAAACTGAGGCAATCATATGCCTCAGTATAAAAGCTTTGAAACTCTCTCAGTATAGAGAACAAGAAGCAGCTTGAGGCAATCATATGTCCATTTCAAGAGACGGGAAAGCATCTCACTTCTCCTTGATGGTGTGGTAGGTGATCCAGTCTTGTTTTTACCATTGGTGTTTTGTATTGCTTAACCATTAGCTATAAGAACCATGTCTCACATATTTGGATCACTTAAAATTATCATGTAAATATCATAATCATTTCTGAATGCCTGATTTCCTTTATAAAGACCGTGTTGAAAAACCTAACTTCAGTTATCAATATGCATCACAATGGATTTTGAGCTTTCTCAGGCTGTGAACTAAATTGTACCTTTAACTGCCTTATGAGCAACATATTAATGCAAATACATATCCCAAAATTTTAGACCATTAATTATCATTGTCAGTTTTGCTCCCTTTTCTGGCATCATTGCACTCATGGATTCCTGTGAGTCCACTGATGATAGTGCTAGGGGGATAATCTCTAAATGTTGTTGGTTTTTTTTCTTTATCAGGGATTTGTTTTTGGCTGGGACATTTGCTTATTGAAGTGAATTTGGACAAAGCTTTTTCTTCCCCAATGCCTGCACAAATGCTGAAGCCAGTGTTCACATAATTTTTTTGTTATAAACATTGCTTTTGTGTGTACTGATTGAGCCAAGAATACATTTAATGATTGTGAGATGAAGTGGAGTTTAAAATGACACATCTGGGACTTATCAGGTTTATACAATTTGGGTAACACTCATTGACCTTACCCTAGTAACTAATATTCTTTGTTTTTTTTGCATTAGTTATGTAAGTTATTTTTTTTCTGTAAGTCTTGTCTCCTTTGTGTGGTAATGGGCTGGTGATGGCCAATAATTTAATGGTTTTATTTTATGTTGACATTTTTGTGTGTGGTATGGGACTAATGATGTTTGTTTCTTTTGTTTTGTAGTAATAATTTTTTTTCAAGTGCTTAGTTGGTTCTGAAAACACATTGGTGTATGATCAATAAAATTGTTCAGATCTTCTTTAGTTACCTGTAAAAACTTGCCTGCTGATGCAGTTAACCTTGTAAGTGTTATTATTGTTTCGTTGATTAAATTAAGCAAAGGACATTTTACTTTTCTTAAATCCTCCCACCATAAGCCGAAGAGTAAGTCGTTAAAAGAGGCAGACTGGCTATGCCCCAGAGATCTTAAAGGTGAGAACCCAGTTTCAGATTGGTAGGAGCTGCCTATCTGACATAATCTCAACCACACTAAAATTGGTAACTTGCTCACCTCATTTCTCTCATTCTTAGCAGTGCAGGTGGTGCTGAAGTCAAAGGATTTTTTATTAAGGCCCTCTGGGTGGTTCTCACTGGCAGCTAAATCTCCCATCTCCGCAGCTAAATCTCCCATCTCCGCAACCAGCCGCAGCTGCCGTGACCCCACTAACAGAGTATCCGGTAGGTGAGTAATGCAAACGCATCTTTACACAGATACACTTACCGGCATCGCGCCCCCGTTTCAACATTCCACAGTGAGTGAGGTGTGGAATAAAATACAGCATTTTAGTGCCAATAGGGGATCTAGGGGTTCTTTGGTTTTAAAGTCTGAAGGTGTTTTATTTGCTGATCCAGTTGACACTGCCCAGATTTTAGGCTGCAGTTTTGCAAACACCAGTAGCCTCTCCTTTTATATTGAACCTTTTGTCTATCATATGGTGGAATCTGAGTTTGTCCCTATTCATTTTGAATCAAGTGATACTACTTACAACTCTCCATTTACCATATAGTATGAACTGGAAAGAATTCTTAAGGATACTAAACTAACAGCTCCTGGTAGAGATAATATTGTATATCCTTTTCTATCTAATATGACCCCACAAAATAAAGAAATTTTACTAAGGTTTTATAATTTTTTATGGTTAAAAGATGTGTTCCTAGATTGCTGAAGAGAGAGTATTTTAATCCCTATGTATAAGCCAGGTAGACCTTCTACTGACCCTACATCTTTTAGGCCTATAGCATTAACAAGTTGTCTGTATAAAGTTATGGAGAAAATGGTATATTTTAGACTTATGAAATTTTTAGAAGAAAAGAATGTTTTGTCTCAGTTTCAGAGTGGGTTCAGGCATAGATTTTCAACAATAGATAGCCTTGTTCGATTAGAAAATGATATAAGGGAGCCTTTTTTGAGAAATGAATATATCTTGACTGTGTTCCTTGATATTGAAAAGGCTTATGATACTGTCTGGCATCATGGTTTACTTCAAAAACTGTATAAATCTGGCAGGGCCGGATTAAGACCTTTAGAGGCCCTAAGCACTTAAAAGATTTTGGTGCCCCATATATATGTAATTCAAAATATAAACAAAAATAAACCATAAAATAAAATTTTATTTTTTGAAATGAAACAAAACTTACAGTAAGATGGAAAATAATGTTTATTTTTGTATACTTCCACTTCATTTATATTTGAAAAGTTTTCTCCTACTTTTTTTAATTGCAAAGTCTTTGATCAGATCCTCAAAACTAATCTTACGTAACACATCTGCTTCTATACTTAGTAGAGATAAGGCATCCAGCCTGCCTTGTTGCATAGTTGTTCTGTTGGTATTTTTAATATACTTCAACTGAGAAAATGAACGCTCAGCTGAGCAATTTGTGACCATTAATGTTAAAAATATACGAAAGGAAATTTCTACATTCGGGAAGGCACACTCAATATTGTCTTCTACAATTATTTTATAAAGTTCAGCATGACTGAATCTTGTTTTTACATTTTTTTTGCACTGAACTTATGGCACACATATGAGTGAAACTGCTGAAGCTCAGCAGAGAAATTAGTGTTCAAGTCCTCTGGGTAAGCATCAATCATCTTTTTACAACCCTGAGAATACCTTTCAATTTCAGTAGATGATGAAGTGGTGACATTATGTGGCACATCACTTAGAAAAGAAAATATATCTGCTATTTCTTTGTATATCTCTCCTCTTCTTCTCATCTCAGTTTCAAGTTTGTCAACAATTGTGTAAAAGGTGGTGATAAGAAATTTATCTCTGGCATTCAGATATACTTCTGGTGCATCTCCGTCATTGGGTACCTTCTTTCTGATACGTTTGCGAGTTTGAGCTGCCTTGTAATCAACATCTGGTAGCATTTCCTTTGTAGCTGCTTCATATCTTTCAAATTCATCTCGTGAAGTGCACAGTTGGTCAGCTAATGATCCATACAGATCTGCACATGTTTTTAAGTTCACATCCTTATTCTGTAGAACTTTGCTTACTCTATGAAAATTTTGCAAAATCTCATCCCAAAAATTCAACATAAAAACGAATTCTAGCTCTTGCATCTTATTTGCAATATTATTTGCTTCTCTTCTCTTCTAGTGTCTCCCTTTTGTGACTGGTCTTCAGCTATACATTCTAACGCTTCTAAAATTTTAAGGAAAGATTTCAAAATTGCTGCTGTTGCCATAGCATGTGCCTCCCATCTGGTATCAGAGAGGGATTTTAAGACACTTTCATTTCCAATACAACCTTTAAGAATTTCCCACCTGCTGGTTGAGGCTAAAAAAAAGGTATAGAGCAACTGCACTGTAGAGAAGAAATTAACCGCCTCTTGACAGCAGTCAACAGCACTTCGGCCTACCAGATTTAGTGAATGGGCTGCACAGGGCACATATATAGCAAACTTGTTTGTTTCTAAAAAATTTTGCTGCATCCCCTTATAACGCCCAGACATGTTGGCAGCGTTGTCGTAAGATTGACCCCTACATTTTGAAAAGTTTAGCTTACAAACTTCACGTAAGTACTGCAACACCTGATTTGCCATTTCCTCACCAGTATGGCTTTTCATTTTCAGAAAGGTTAAAAAGCGTTCAATAGGCTGTCCATCTTTTAAGTACCTAAGTACAACACTTAACTGATTGATATGTGATAGATCTGGTGTTGAATCAACTGACAAACTAAAATAACCAGAAGATTTTACTTCGTCAACAATGAGTGCGTGGACCTTTTGAGCCATTAGTTGAATGAGTTCCTCACAGGTGGTTTTGGACAGGTAAGAAGGATTTCCTTTGCCAGAATTTCCATATTTCAAAATGTGACCTGCTAAAAATGGATCAAACCGGCTTATGAGCTCAAGCAGCCCTAAAAAAATCCCATTCTGCAATGATCCAAATCTTTCTTCTGTTCCTCGAAAAGACAAGCCACGTTCAGCTAACGTACAAATAACAGCTATGACACACCTCAAGACATGTTCCCAGTAATCACACTCTTCCTGAATTTGTTTTTCCAACTGTTGTCCCAACCCGCACCTTGTCTGCGAGTTAAGTATGTTAGCATAGAGTCTCGGTGAGTAGTGCTTTTTTCATGATGATCAATTACAATAGTATTTCGCCAGTCACTGAACCCTTCTTTTGCTATATTTACTTCATCTTCTGCAGACTGATTCATTTCACCACCATCACCATGGTCCACTAAACTTTCATTTTCAGCAATTATTTCAACCCCAGAATGTCTTGTAAAGCAACTTGAATCAACATTTGCAGTAGAGGTATCAAGAGAATTTACAGGCAAAGTGAGATCAGTAGTGAGACATGTGGTAGATGAACCTGCTTGTGACACCTCGGTGATTCCAACGTCATCATATTTTGAAGTGATCAAAGTGGTATTTGTGTCCACTTCTGATGACGGAGATTGGTTTTGATTCAGAATCGGTATATCATGTTGACGTTGTGGTCATGGAACTTGTGTGAAGAAATCAGTCAGCTTTGCAGTCTTGGACTCTAAATCCAAAGTCTTCTCTTGTTTCTCTTTTGATAGTTTTCGCTTTTGTGCACCACTTAACTGAACACGTTTCATCTTGGTTCTTGGGGTCTGTAAAATACAGAAATAAAAAGAATATTTTATTTGTATATTATGTGGCAATCAACACAGTTACACATATCACAATCTTGGCTTTGTTCTTTTATTCTCAGAAAGACAAAATGGGAACCGTACACAACCAAAGTGTCAATTTAAATATAAGTGGCAATTAAATATAACTCAACTGAAATATCAACTCGAAATGTTGAATACAAATCAAATCGAAAGAAGGAACCGAAAGAAGGAACCGAAACCTATAAAATAAAAATACTTAACATTAGAATTAATAATACACAATCTATAAAAATATCAATATTAACATTTCACTATTAATGAGCCACATTTTATATTTACATTTATTTATTTATTTAAAACACAATATTTAATTATAGGAAATATGAACATTTGCTTAGGGCCTAAATTGTCCTAACTACGTTTGATGTTATATATACATTACAAATTATTCACTCTGGTTATTACAATCTAAATTCTTTTATACTGTTATGACAATAGATAAATAAATTATAAAATAAAGATACGTGTATGATAAAATATTGTTATATATACAAATAAAGTACACTTCATAGACTTACCCTAGAGAAGAAGAGAGAGCAACAGATAAACTTCTTCAACGCTAATTAACTTAGGTCAGTATATCTTATTATTATAATGGCCGTGATAAACATCACTTGATACAACAGCAATATAGAGAGTTTATAGTTTCTTTTATTTTAATATTAATTTATATTACAATTCTATAAACCTAAATCTTTCTGTAAAACCAGGGTTGTGGAGTCGGAGTCGTGGAGTCGTGGAGTCACACGTTTCAGGGCGGAGTCGGAGTCGAATTTTTACAATGTGTGGAGTCGGAGTCGGAAAATTTTGGACCGACTCCACAACCCTGGTTATAGCCACTAGGTTAAGGGTTATTCAATTTTAAGTAGGACTACTACTGGTTAGACCTTAATTATGTTTAAGAGAATCTTTTTCATTTATATATATATATATATTATTGGAAAAAAATAAAAATCCCTTAATATGATAATATCTACAAGTCAACATCCTTCTTAATATTTGAATGTTCCCTTATCCTAGAAAGTAACCTGACGATTCATGTGGTGGTGATGAAATGTCTTATTATTATGATAATTATAGAGTGAAACACTAGAGGAGTCGGAGTCGTATATTTAAAATGTGAGGAGTCGGAGTCGGATTTTTAGATTTTTTACAATGTGTGGAGTCGGAGTCGAATTTTTACAATGTGTGGAGTCGGAGTCGGAGTCGAATTTTTACAATGTGTGGAGTCGGAGTCGGAGTCGAATTTTTACAATGTGTGGAGTCGGAGTCGGAAAATTTTGGACCGACTCCACAACCCTGTGTAAAACAATACCAAATGATTATGTAAAATATATATTTTATATTATATGCACAAATCACACGTTCAGAATAACTTCCTATAGCACACGAAAATATTTAATCTATATGTATTTTTAATATGGTGCTCAAAGATTTGATATAAACAAAATAATAACGCAAAGCGTAAAGTGTGTGATTACAACAAAATATATTTATTCTCTCAAAAGGGTTGTTGTTCACTACAAATTCAAACAATGAAAAAAAATAAATACTATATATGAATATATATAATTCAGTTTTCAACAGCTTATAGGCTATAAGCCGCGATTATAATAGTATAATAAATCCATGGTAAATCCGACAATGGAAAATTTCTGTGGTGCCCCCCTTCCCTTGATGCCCTAAGCACGGGCTTATTTTGCTTAATGGTTAATCCGGCCCTGAAATCTGGGTTAAAAGGCCATCTTCCAAGATTTATCCAAAATTTTATTTCTAACTGCCGTATTAGAGTTTTAGTTGGAAATCATATTTCCAATAGCTTTAATGTTGAAATTGGCCTCCCACAGGGAAGTATCCTAAGTCCAACACTATTTTCCTTGATGATTAATGATTTATTTGAAGGAATCAATAACTGTGTCAGTTATTCCATGTATGCTGATGACTGTGCCTTGTGGGTGGTTGGGGATGATTTGAATTTTCTGACATATGTGATGCAAGGTGTCCTAAATCATATTAGTGAATGGTCAGAGGAATGGGGCTTAAAATTTTCATCTTCCAAATCAAAATGTATGATTTTCTCAGAGACCATGGAGGAATGATGATTTAACATTATATTTATCAGGAAATCCTGTTCAGTATATTTCAAGTTATAGATATCTGGGAATAGTTTTGGATCAGGGTTTGACTTGGTCTAAGCATATTCAATACCTGGAGGAAGCTTGTGTGAAAGCTATTTCTATGTTAAAATTTTTTTCTAATTCAGTTTGGGATTTAAGTAGATCAACTTTGTTGATGTTATATAAATCCTTGGTACGTAGTAAATTGGACTATGGGTGTTTTTTGTACCATACCTGTTCTAAAACAAATTTGCTGAAGCTAGATAGAATACAATATAAATGTATTAGACTGGCTTTGGGAGCTCTCAAATGCACAAGAGTTGATTATTTAGAAGCTGAAGCAAACATTATGCCCTTGCATTATAGAAGGAAACTGTTAGGTGCTAGGTATGCTACTAAAATGTTAAGGTTTGATTCACACCCAACTAAAACTTGTATTAATAGATTTTATAATTTTCAATTTTATAGACTACACCCATACCCAATACCTTTTAGCGGCTGGATCAAGGATTTTATTCACCAAGTGGGTTTAACTTTTGATTTGATAGCATCTCAGCAAAGTTCCTATTTAATTTATCACCCTGTAACAGTGAGTTTTGACTTTTCTATTCATACCACTAACAACAAATTGGCTTTTGCAAATGTGCTCCAAAGAAGTTTTCTGAAAAGAGTAGAAACTTACAAAGTAGGATGATACTTACCTGTATATGCTGATGGATCTAAATCAGAAAGTGGCACTGGATGTGCATTTCTTTGGGATGGGGTGATTAAGGTTTTTTGCCTTCCAGAGCACTGTTCTATATTTACTGCAGAATTGTATGCTATACTACAGACTAATATATATTTGTCACAACTCAGACCTTACTAAGTTTGTTGTTCTGACTCCCTTTCTTCCCTGAAAGCTATACAGTCCTCTTCTGGGCATCATATAGTCATTCAGATTATTGAATTACTCAATCAGTATAATCTTGATATTATCTTTTTATGGACACCTGGTCATGTTGGTATCCGGGGAAATGATACTGTTGATGAAGCAGCACGCATGACTTGTAGTCTTGATGAAGTTCAGACCATCCCTTACTCTGTTGATGAATTTATGATAGTGGGGTGGCATAGCTGCCATATCAACGTGAATTGTTCATTTTTTGATACAAGCATGAAAATTGGCACAGAGATAGCTAAATTGATTGTAAAAAGATTTGGATACGGAGGCATCATGAAATTTTATTATTTTCAAGATGGTGGCTGAAAAATTGAAAAATACCAAAATGCTCTTAGAGTATCAACTTTGGTCTCAAATTGAAGCTTACAGTCAGTAGTTTTTTTTATCTGACAGTGCTAAATTTAGTGCTTTATTTTTTATTATTATAAGTAAATTTAGCTGATATATATATATGTATATATATATATATATATATATATATATATATATATATATATATATATAGGGCCGGATCTAGAAGTTGCGAGGCCCTAGGCAGATCTAGAAATTGCAAGGCCCTAAGCCTATATATATGAAAATATGGACTTAATTATCGGTACTATACCAGCAATATTAGAATCCTGCATAGACAGAACTATGCCAGCACTTAAAAATTAAACCAAACCAAAATAATCACGCATGGAAATTGTATAAGAAATATAAATAAACCACACAAATAAGTATAAATTATAATATGAATCAAGATTTGTATCAAAAATATAAGAGAATGATTTCTAAGATTTATATAATACAGGGCTATTGAAAATGATTCACCTGATTTCAAATGAGAATATTTTTTAATGTTACAAATACAGAGTGATTTGTGATACATCAACCAAAAGAAAAACTGTCCAAATTTTGTGTGTCACCTCATAAATGCTCTATGTGACTTCCCCTAATTACACGAGCAATGTTGACACGATAGTCGAATTTTGCACATTATCCTCAGACACACGCGGTCATCCTGTGGACTTGCCTTTACACAAACATCCTGTTTCCTCGAACTGCTGATACCACAACGGATGCTCTGAGCACCCGGTGGATCTGTTCTGTAATGTCGACGAAACTCACGCTGCAGTGTGACTACTGATTTACAGCTCGAAAACTGCAACACACAAAATGCCTTCTGCTGTGCGGATGCCATTTTCACACTGACTGTTTGTTGCTAGGCTAGGCCACGGCGTGACTTTGGAGCCCTCTCGTGGTGATCTTGTAAAACTGGAGATTTCCTCTTTCATGTGGTGTATGCCCAGTTGATGCACGGTTGATAGGTACGGAAGTATTCTCAGTTGAAATTGGATGAATCATTTTGAATAGCCATGTATTATAGGTAATGACTTTCCATAGTATACAAACATTTTTCATATGTGATGTATAAGAGATGTTGACATTTCATTTTTTATAATAGTGAGCGATGGACTTATCAGGCTAAATATTAATGCTTTAATATTTGGTTCAGATGCTCCTTGAATGTTACAGCAATGCTTTTCTACTTTTCTTCGAGCTAAACTCTTCAATTAATTGAGAATAATCTAATGAATTTGTTATATCATTTTCTATTTGCAATCATTAGCTATGTTATCATCTCGCTTGAGACATGGTGGAATGCAAATATGTTTTAATAAGTTTGAGACGCGAGAAACTTCTTTCAGCCAAAGCAACAGTAACTGGGATGGTTAATGCTATTCGAAGTGCAACATAAACATTAGGATAAATCTCACTTAGTTGTTTTTGCACTATATAAACAAGGGCATTTCCGAGATCTGTTTTCTCAGGTATAAACCTGCAAAGTACTTTAAGTTCTTCATAGAGTTCTAAATCATTAATATCACTTGAACAGAACGCGCAAAATGGCTTGAGCGAGGCCCCCTTTGGCGCGAGGCCCTAGGCGATCGCCTAGTTCGCCTATAGCTAAATCCGGGCCTGTATATATATATATTGGCAATACTGGTAATGGCCGAAAAATTGAAAAATATCAAAATGCTCTTAGAGTATCAACTTTGGTCTCAAATTGAAGCTTACAGTCAGAGGAGTAACATCTACTTTATAAGTGATAGTGGGAATATTGATATTTCAATCTATAAAATAGGTTTATAGAAAAAATTGAAAAATATCAAAATGCTTGTAGAGTATTGACTTTGGTCCTAAATTGAATTGATTGATATTTTATTTACACAAGAACAACAACACATAACTACATGCCTTTCAGCGAATCCTGCTTGTAGGTGTCCCACACTAGATCCAGGCATGTGACTTGCTGCAGTTTTGTGGACAAATATAATAATGGTGATTAAACTTAGGAAAATTAAAAAAAACATTTACTGAAAAAAATGGCATCCACTCACTTCTACTTCACAATTACAACTGGTGTAATTGCTCAGAGCCATCTATTGAAAGAATGTTGAACTTTGCCTTCTGTGTCGAAATGGTTGCAAAGATTCAAATGGAGTAGATTTTTTTCTTATGTATGTATGTATTAAACTTGTATAAAAGTTAAGCAAAGCTAATGTGTCTAAATGGCAACAAATTACGACAAAGGGTTAAAAATATGAGGTTGTGTTCAATTGAACATTCGGTATTTCAACATAGAACAGAAAACCGCAATTTTGAACATGATAACGTGATTTTTGGGAAAAGTTGCAGAAAAGAAACCCCTCTTAGAATTAAATTTTACATAGAAATACATATTAGCCAGAGTGAAATTCAGACTCGGAAAAGTATGATATGCCCTACTGTCCCATGGACATTTTTTGATGTAACTTTATTTAAAAGGTGTGGTACTTGTAATGTTCAACTCATCCCAGAACATGCAATCATTCATTGCCCTACTTGTAATTTTCTTAGAACTGATTTGATTAACTAAATTGTAATGGCAAAGGAATTTGTTTTTCTTATGAAAGTGTTCTGGGAAATGAATTTCCATCATCTTTACTTTTGACCTTCTTAAAGAAAGCCAATTTATCTAACCTGATCTAGGTGTTTATTGTTTGATAGTCCTTTTGTAGTAGCTATAGTATTACTCTTTTACTAACAGGTTCCTTTTTCTTTTCCATCCTGTGTGTTGTAGAGTGGAACCCTACAACTGAAGTGGTAGAGGTCTTTTTTTCATTTCCTTTTTAGTCTTGGTGCCAATAATCCAGCAGGGTTGCAGCACCTTAAACAGAAATAAAATAAAAAATCTTGAGGATCTGTATCATCTCGCTCCTCAAACAATGTCTCTCAAAACTAAACCTACCCAGTTCCTTTAATCTTTCCCTGTATTCCAATCTTTTTAGATTAGGGATAAACTTGGTTATCCTACATTGCACTCTAGGGTGGAGTGAAAAAATCAAAAGTACCAGGATCAAAATTGAGGGGGTCTAGATTTACCTTGAATTTACCTTGAAGTGCTTCTGCCTCAAGGGTGCGCTGCTCCCACAAAGTCCGCTCAGCACTTCCTGAGGCAGGGCCACAACGTAGTCACCACCCTTCTTTTCTCTTGCTCTTGCCATGCAATTTGGTCCACTATTGAGTTTGTGAGGGCTAGTCTGGCAGAGGAATACCCTGGCACTGTGGGTTGGTCGGATATGTTGGTTAAAAACATGTCCAAGTATTTTTTAAAAGTATCTATTGGGACTGCACTTATATCTCTAAGGTACTGAGGCAAGGAGTTAAACAGGTGAGAACCCTGCCTAGAGATACTATTATATTGAAGGGTTTGAATCCTTCTCAGGCTGTTTGGTGGGAGGTAATGTTTTTTGACACATTCTGCCAGTACTTGTCGAGGTGGGCACAATTGGTTCAGTATTGGGGACAACTAAAAGCCCTTTTGGAATTTTCCAGGTGCAGATTAAGATGCATCTCTCAAACCACCTCTGTGTGGAATAAAGGTCAAGGTCTCTGAGCCTATCCCAGTAGTTTAATTTGTTTTTACTCATCTGTTGCCCATCAGGTTGTTTAATGAAATGAATGAATGAAAATGAAAATGAAAAGGTTTATTGGCAGACTATAGTCCATATGACAAATATTATTAATACAATGACAGTTCATATACTAAGGATAGAAATATATACAATTGATTAGAAATAACACTGTAATGTCGAAGTTAAGTGGAGCTACAGACAGACATTTTTGTACCAAGAAGTCCATAGCTTAGAGGATAAATGGCAGGACTCATGGATAGCTTGGATGATCGGGTTGGTTGATTTTTTAATTCTTTGCATTAGACTGCGTTGAGCATGTCTTGTTACCTCCGGGAAGCTCAGGACATTGCGGGTAGCAAACATTTGCGAAGCTGAGCATCTCGGGGATAATTTATGTAAGAGTCTAAAAGACCTATTGTACAGCAAATTTAGAGTTCTGCCAGAACCTTTTTTATAATTCACCTACAGTTGCTGTCCGTATATATTACTGCAGAAAGTACGAAAGAGAGTGTCTTTAGCTTCACTTGTGCAGAATTGAAAGTTCCTTATGGTCATATTTGCTTTAGCACACAGGCTTCGAGGTTGTTTTCTTATATCCAAGTCATCAATCAAGGAGCTGGTAATAGTTTGACCCAAATACTTAAACTCTTGTACTTCCTCAATTACTTCACCATTCATTTTAAACCTTATATCAGCTGGCTGATTACAGCTTTTAGGATGAAATTGCATAACCTTAGTTTTTGTAACATTAAAAAGAATATCATGTTTCTGCGAATACACTTCGCAGACTTTTAGTAGCCGATCCAGACCTTTAACAGAGGGACTTATTAACACCATATCATCGGCATAAACTAAGTTATTTATCCTTGTGTTATCTATACAACATCCCACTGTTGCCTCATTAAGTGAAGCAATTAATCCATCGATATACACATTAAACAGTATAGGGGAGAGCAAGGAGCCTTGTCTCACCCTGCAAGAGGAGCCAAAACACTTGGATAGTACATTGCCCCACCTAACAGTGAAAGATTGGTGGGAATACCAAAATCTCAATAAATTTAATATGTACATGAGAACCTTCCTGTCTTCTAGTTTTGCAAATAAAATATTGTGGTTCACCCTATCATATGCCTTACTTATATCTAGGAAACAGCTATAAATAGTTGAATTACTGTCAATGTATTTAGATATTGTTTCTTTAAGTACATAGATACACAGGTCAGTTGAGTGGGACCTTTTAAAGCCAAACTGATTAGATGTCCATAGGAAATCACTTAATTGGCGTAACAAGAGTTTTTCTAGTATTTTTGAGAAGCAGGAAGCGACAGTAATAGGCCTGTAATTATTGCTGGACAGAATGTCTGTACTTATTTTTGACCAGGGGCAAGATATATATCCTCATGAACTCTGCAGGGATATAGCTATGAGCCAGCATGGCTGATAGGAGCAATGATATATGCAGACATAGTATGTCATTTGCATATTTTAAGTGCTCATTCGATAAGTCATCTACCCCTGATGCAGAACCAGTCTTTAACTCTTTAATTAACCACTTTACTTCAGAAAATGATATCAAAGTATTTTCTCTTGTCCCTCCCACTATCATTTCGCTGCAATCTATCTTAAGATTATCCCTACTCACACTGTTAAGAATGTTAGAATAGTGGTTTTTCCACAGCTTTGCAATTTCATCCTCCCCCTACACCCCATCGATTGTCAGAAGGAGGACATTTCTGACACCCATTTGATTCTTAACAAATTTCCAAAATTTGTTATCATTATTTATGCAAGCTTCACAGGCTTTTGATGCTTGAATAGACTCTTCTTCCTGTTTACATCGCCTTATGGCCACCTTATACTGACCCTGACTCCTACACATATTCAAGTATACTGTCCTAATCTGGGTCTACCATGAATGCACCACAAATCATAGGCATTTTTCAAATCTTTCAATTCCCTCTTCAGAAGGGTAATAAAATCATTCCACCCAGGAATAATCTTAGTATGATAGTTGTAAGATTTAATCAGGGGGCTTCCTGCTTCTCTTAACAGGGATATTATCTTACTATAATACCTATCTATGAGTTTACGGTGAGAATCATTTGAGGAAGGATTATTACAGGCAAGGTGCAAAATTTCTAAATTATTAAAGAGGTAACTTGTTCTGTCTTTGTATTCTATTCTCTACCGCATCATAACATTGGACCAATTGACGCGATTATTCTTACCTATTGAGTTCTTGTTAAGTCGTGTTGCGCATAAATTGGTAACATTAATTAATATTTCTAATGGTCTATGATCAGAAAGAAGGAAATCACGCAGAATATGAACTTTAACAATTCGATCCTTTAGATTATTATTAGTGAGACAATGATCAATCCACCTGGTGGTACCACTCATATCACTAACGTATGTAAAATTACCATATGAGGTAAAGGTTTTTTGTAGGCCCTCAGTTTTTTGCAATTCATTCTGTTTGTGGGGAAACTATAATTGAGAACAGTAGTCAATGCGTGGAAGAACAAGTGATTTCCATAGGGTAAGCATGGTCATACTGTCCCTAGTTCTGAATGTCCTCAGTATATATCCTATTATTTGTTTGCATGATGAAGTTACTTTGTCAATGTGCCTGTTGAATGTTGCATCTTCAGTAGGGTGGTCCACAACAGCATTTTTTGAAATTTTAAATTCGGTCATATCTGCCCTTATTCTATTCCCCACAAGAATAAATATGCCAATTATCTTTGCTCTAGGCCCTTTTTATGCACTCGCTCAAAATGAAACAATTTGAATAATGACTTGACAATTTATGACTGGAACATTTATTGAACAAGGATAATAATGACTTAACAATTTATGACTATATTATATATATATATAATATATATATTAATATATTATGAAATTATAACAGTGGAACAAATAATGCACACAGTTGAAGATCTTTAGGTCTTCTTGAGACCAGTTTTAGTCGGCTCTTTGAATTCCTTGCGGTGCTGAGTGACTGGGCGGAGAAGGTACTGCTTTTGCGCTTCATCCTTCATGATTGTGCTGTTGAAAGCCTTAATGAGCGCAACTCCTCTTTCTGCACAATCGTTAACCACTGCCATCTTCTCTACACGTTCCTTCATTCCTTGGTAAGCTGGATCTGTGTTCCAATCATTTGGTGTCTTGGACAGGAATGATTGCGCCTGTTCAGTTCCAGTTCCATGCTGCATGACGAGGTTGAAGAAGATTGCTGAATGTTTGGTGGCATAGAATTCCAAGGGATTGCTCAAGGAGAACGTTTTTCCATCCACGCGCTTGAGTCCTTTTCTTTTTTTGGGAACATCTACGATGTTGTGAGCAATCCTCTCCTTCGTGGATGCGTGAACTCGAGGATCAAAGAGTGCCAAGGGATTAATTGCTCAGAAATGAACCACAAATGGCGCTTCATCACCGCATCATTCGTCTTTCCTGGGTGAGCTTTCAGCTGGCGCAAGAAAGTGAGGTCATTCACTGGAGCCATGTATGCAACACTGGCCTCATTCCAGTAGCAGCCGTAAAGGAGCGTGATAAACAGGCTTAGTTCCTCGATGTTCCATTTCTCGGTCTGAAGCAAGGTGAATTGATCTCTGAATAGGAACACCTTGAGCATGTAAATGGCCTTGGCCATCCATTGTGCATGGTGCATGGCTCCAGAGCTTCGAATTCTCACAGGACCATCAAGCTTTCTCCCAAGAAAAGGAGGCAGAGAAGCATCAGTTCATCATAGTCATCCCGCTGACTCTTCTTCTTGACAGCCTCCTTGTAGTAGGAGACCATTTCCTTCCTCTGCTCTGCTGTTTCAATGAACAGGCTGTCAGGTGCACTCTCGAACTTGCTGCAATCAATGAAAACCCAGTGCTGCTTGAAGCGCTTGAATAGGCCAATTTCAGGTCCACTGGATGTTCCGAAACAAGCACTGAAGGCTGCAGCAAGGACGACTTCTACCACGTGGTGTCGGCAAGCGATCCACACCAGATCAATACCCAACTCCTTTTCAATGAGAGTACAAGCTCCAGCATGAAGTCCCGTGTTGGACGCAGTTGTATCAAAAACAAGACCTCGAACGTTGCCCCTCAAAGACCAGTCATCCACAAGCTTCAGGCACGCCTGAGCCTGAGATGCTCCAGTTGCAGCAGCTACCATTGGAACTCCAAGGAGTTTCTCTTCCCTGTTACCGGTTACAAGCACAGCCACATGGTCCACCACCTCTAACCATGGGAGATATCTGTAAGCAGCTTACTATCCCAGTGCAAGAGAAGGGGCTCATGGGTCTTGAAAGTGGCCTGATCTTCGCGGCACACCACTTCACGTGTACATTGTCTCACGCGACGAATGGTGCTACGTGAGATTGACACTTCATCCAAGTTGTGCCCCAGCGATTTAATAGTTGATGCGACCACTGCCATTCCTTTCCTGTCACTGATGTTGTGGCGATCCAAGGCTAAGGAAATGTCAGGCGTGATCACAGACTTCAATCACTTAGGAGTGGAATGTTTTCATGCTGACTCCTTAAAAACTACAGTATCTGAATCTGATGATTCAGATGTGCTTGAACTAGAAGCCTCCAGTTCTCCCTGTGACCATCTCGCATCCGCCTCGCGCTTGGCCTTCTCCTCTCGGTTCATCTCCACCTCACACCGAATCCTCTTCCTCATTTGTTGATCAGCCATTTTCTTGTCAATCGGGCCAAAGCTGGAGGAAGTGGGATTATCGAGCTGAGCAACAAGGAAGTTCTTGTCCTCCTCATTCATCATGGTCTCGAGGGCATCATGACGTGAAAGATCGAACACATCGTCGAGGTCTCCACAAAATATGTCCTTCATTCTGTAGGATGGGAAATTCTTTGTGCGGTTCTTCTTCAGCCCCTTGTATTGCTCGTACAGTTTCAGGAGCTTCTTCTCAGCGTATCTGGTATCCATCATTGGAACGTTTGCTTTTGTCCAAAACAGGATCAAAGCCTCAATGGTCATCACCACACTGTTATATTCTGTCTTCCTCTCCTCCAGATGGTGGAACATGAATTTCTGGAGGACTTGAAGCTTGGTAGGGAGTCCTGCCCTAGTTAACTTCTCCTCCGCCTTCCCTAGTAACCACACCTCACTGCTAGACCGTGTTTTTGATTGCTTCGGCAGCATTTCTACACATTCCTACAAAAGAAGAAGCCAAATTTAGTCATACTATAGTAATCAGTCATTAGTGAGACACGTCATGCATGATTGAGCGACCTCTTAACGACACCGTAGACCAACCATACTTCACACAGTTATTCACACTAAGTGTAGGAACAAAAGCAACAATGACCCAAAAGTGAAATCTCAGATGCTAAATTTTCCCTATGCTTGTGAACCACCCTAATCTTAAGATAATATAACCCCTAGATCTCTTACATGATCAGTTTGTACAATATCATTTCCTGTGGGTCCCAGTGTAATTGAATTGTTCTTTTAGGCATTTATTTGGTCCATACTTAATTAGTTCAAATTTGTCTTCATTGAAGGCCATATTGTTTGCATCTGGCCATGCATATATAGTTTGTAGATCTTTTTGTAGTTCTACACAGTCTTCTTTTTCTGTAATTGGTCTTAATATTCTGGTATCATCTGCGAATGACAGGAGGGAGCTTCCTAGGTTGCAGTTGATATTGTTTCGCATTATAATGAATAGAATTGGTCCCAGTACTGTACCTTGCGGCACTCCACTAATTACTTCTTTTTCTATAGATGTTGCTCCATTTACATTTGTTATTTGTTTTCTGTCAGAGAAAGGCATGGATCCATTTTCCTATTTTTCCACAAATTCCGAGTTCTTTTAGTTCATGGAATAATATTACATGGTCAACCTTGTCAAAAGCTTTTGCAAAGTCTAGATAGATGATGACAACATTGTGGTTTTCTCCCAAATATTGTAGGATTGTATTGCAATGGTCTATAAGTTCAGTAAGGCAGGATCTCTTTTGTCTGAAACCATGTTGAAAGTCTTCTAAGAGATGTTCACACTTTCTATAAAATTGACAATGTGGCTTTTCAGGACTTTCTCAAATATTTTGATAATATGGGAAGTCAAGGATATGGGTTTATAGTTCTTGGCTTCCTTTCTTTTGCCTCCTTTGTAGATTGAGGTAATATTTGCTTATTTCATGATTGGTGGTATTCTACTGGTGTCTAGTGAGGATCTCCACAGGATTTTCAAAGGCAGAGATAAAGTATGTTTGCATTCCTTAAGAATCTTGGCTCCAATTCTATCTGGACCAGGGGCTGAATTCCCTGGTAGCTCTGTTATTGCCTGTTGTATATCTCTAGTGGTTATTTTGTATATCGTCCAATAATGGTCTGTCTTGGTCATTTTCTTCTCTATCAAAAAATGCTGTGGTTTTTATTTTCTTAGCTACTTCAAGGGTACTCCAGCTTAAAGCATATTGAGATTGTAGAATGTTTACCATTTCCTTTGCCATAGTGGTCTTTTGTCCAGGATTTTTGGATGGTTGCATACAAAACTGTGACTGCTACTGGCCAATTTATACAAATCGTATGTGCATGCAACCAAAATTTGAACCCAATGACCTATCTTAGGTTCTGGACATGATAGAAAGACAATTTAAAAACTGTTTATGATGTATTTTTTTACCTCTGAAGCAGATTACAACATTTGCAGAGGGCTGCAGGGTCAATAATGCATAAAAAAATTAGGGGTGCACTGGATATGGGTCATATCTGGCCAGATATGCCAGATATAGGCCAAGACATTAGAAAATTAACACCTGTATGAAAATCTGCCATAATATGATAACACATTACAAATAATATTTTATATACAAAAAAAATGGAAAGCCCTCCAGGGCCCACCCCTAAACCAGTCCAGCAACACTTTTTATATTAAATCAACACAATACTGATGACAAGAATAAATAAAACATCTGTCCATCCTTAACGATTACAGTTCTATTAATATAATCAGAGCTTTTTATAAAAACATCTAGGCATTAAATTTTTTAAAAAGAGTAAAATATTGCTAGACCCCTGCACTTGCTTTTCATTCTTTTTTCTCCTTTTTTTCCTTCATTTTCAAAACAATACAAAACATTACAAGCTTGACAAATGTAAACCAATACATTGAATACAATATAAAATGCCTGGAATGAAATTAATGAATGGAGGGCAGTATTATGTAGGTCAGATGCCGCCATTCAGCCTGGAGGTCTTAGTGATTTAGAACTTTTTTCCATTGTGGTGCAGAAACAAGAGCATTTCTCCTCTTTTAGGCAATATTCGGGATTGCCTTGCTTCATAGATGTTTCCATATTCAGAAAACATTCTCTCTGAAAATACAGAGGATGCGGGTGTGCAGAGAAGCTTTGAAACGATATTTTAAAGGAGAGGAAATCAGTCCTCCTGCTTCCAAATTTGAACTGAACAGCGTTTCGTATCTACAAGAGGTTCAGATGCATATCAGTCTAACTCCCCTGCAATCAGTAGAACAGGAGCAGTCTTTTTTTTCAACCTTTCTTCTCTTATAACTTACTTCCCCAGATTGCTCTCCTTTTGTGATCCCCATAAAACCCGCTTCAAGAATGTCCTCTTCGTCTTTCCTCTTTCGCATAGGAGAACTGGAATTTGAGCTTCTTTCGCTTCCACTTTCATTACCTTCACCTTCACTTTCATTTTCATTAGAATCATTACCACCTTCGTCATTTTCAATACCTATGACTTCTTCAATCAGCCAGGATTTAGCCTGCTCTTTTTGATCTTGTTGAAAGAAAGATAACTTATACCGCGGATCTATTGCAGTTGCGGTCACATAAGCCCTGTTTTTCATTATATTCAAAGACTTCCCATCATTACTCTCTGACAAGAAACGCGCTTGAAGAGAAGTCAGGAGTTCTCTCTTTGTTGTTTGAACACCTTGGTCATCATGGCAAATCTTTGTAAAATACAAATGCTTGGGATTACGGAAGACAAAGTTGATTTTTCCGAACTCATTTCCTGAGTTAGTTGGAAGAATGGTTTTAATATTTTAAGGAGATTTTGTATCAGTGTCCACTCGAAGGATGTGATGGTAGGTAATTCACTACGATCAGCCAAATACAGTTGCACTGGAATTTTTAATTTATATAATCTTTCTAACATCAAATATGCACTGTTCCAACGTGTTGGGACATCTTGAACCAATAGAAGAGGCTCAAGATTTTGCTGCACTTGAATGTGTTTGAAATTGTTACAGGCCAAAGGAGAATGATTAAAGTGAGTTGCAAGGCAGCGACTTTTTGCAAGGATATCAATTACACTCCTCTGAACCATAATTGAGTCACTAATAACCAGTTGGAGTAAATGAATGCTGCAGTATATTGAAGGTATTTCAGCCAGGTCACTACCAAGAGCCATATTACTAGCTCCATCCCTCACCAATAAATTCCTCTTATTTGCATCAAGATCCCAACTATCCCACATCGAGCGAAACTTTTCAGATATATTCTTGCCAGTATGTGACCCTGAGAAATGAGAGGCATGTAGCACAGCATCGTATCTTTCAAAATCTTTACCTATCCAGTGACCCGATAATGATATAAAACTTTCTTGAGAGGTTGTGCATGTCCATATATCTGAAGAAAAGCTGACATGCTTTACTTCTTCCAGCTTCTGAGCAATTTTAGACTTGAACTCATTATAAATTTAAGGAATTATAGTATCAGAGAAGTACCTTCTGCTCGGTAAGAGATATCTGGGTTGGAGGTAGGCCATTAGATCAATAAAACCATCATCTTCAACTAAAGTAAATGGCTGGTTGTCCAAAGCCATCATCATGCCAATTTTACGGTGAATCATCACAGACCTGGAGTCATTGATGTCCCATATTTTTTTAGATGAAAAGCTTTCCTCTATTGAGATCTGCTTACTCATTTGGTCCATTTTCTTTTCTTTCAGAGTACTACCAGTAGAAGTTGATGGTCTAGCCCGTATTCTATCTATGCCTATTTCCTTTGATTCAGTCACAGCTATTCTTTTTTGTCATTTTTGTTTTTGGCTTCAGCATACTCTTTTGGGTGATTAATCTTCAAATGATTATGAAGAGGTGTTGTGCTAAAAGACTTTTGGCCACCTTTCTCCATCCCACGTTTGATAATCTTTTGGCAAATATTACACTTTGCAGTGATATCACTAGGATCATTTATTGTATACAGTGACCACACAAAACTTGTCATGATTAATACTTAATAGTTTAATACAATGCAAGAACCCAAAGGGAACAAAACAATTAAATATCTGAATATACTTAAATATTATTTATTTTATATTTAGGGGGGCGCTTGCCCCCAATGCAAAACAAAACATAGCAATATGAGTGTAAAAATAATACAGTACCTAATAATATATATCTGGCCAGATAGATACGGCCATATCTGGCATATCCGGTATCCAGCTGGATATGAAAAATTCATATCTAGTGCACCCCTACAAAAAATCCATATTTATATTATTTTTGGCCAAAAATTACAATTATTTTTATTACACATTCATATAACACACAACACACATGCAATCTATCACTCATGAAACAAAGTAATAAAAATAATCATCTAAACAGCTTCAGAATATTGTACAGTATTTTTGTATTGAACACTTTCATAAGTTTTCTTGATTTTTCCCTTTTGTTGAATAATGCCATCATGATGTTCAAATCCTACCACAGTTGAGGAAGCCTCTGTTACAAGTTTAATTTGCCTCTCTACAACCTGATTATGATGAGGCTGGTTGAGTTTCAGTGATTCCTTTCTTATGTTTACAAGTTCTTCATTGGTTAGAGATGCTATGATAGGGGGCTCATTTTGAGATACCCTTGAATTTGGAGATTCCTGGTGCCTAAAATCAATAACAAACACTACCATCTCTCACAACACTCAAGTCAGGCTGTAACTCTGGGACTTCACTATCATCATCTGAATCAATTATCAGGTCACCACCTTCGAAGTCATTGTCTATCACTGTTTCAACTGATTCATTCCCTCTGACCAAAAGTATCTTGTTAATAGGGTGGAGTGAAAAAATCAAAATTGAGGGGGCATCTAGATATTTGTCTTTTGTCCAGGACTAAACTTTAAAACCAATTTTGGGTGGTTGCATATAAAACTGTGACTGCTACTGGCCAATTTATACAAATCATATGTGTGTGCGACAAATTTGAACCCAGTGACCTATCTCGGGTTCTGGACATGATAGAAAGGCAATTTAAAAACTGTTTATGATGTATTTTTTACCTCTGAAGCAAATTAAAACATTTGCAGAGGGCTGCAGGGTCAATAATGAATAAAAAAATCTATATTTTGTCATTTTTGCTCAAAAAATGCAATTTTTTGCCCCTTTTTCTCTAAATATTTTGTTTTTTATTTGAAATTATATTTTATATTTTTCTTTTCAGGTTGAATTTATAGAATTGATAAATACATGTATTTTGATAACCTTATTGCCCAAAAATACTGCATAGTAGGATGTTAAGATGCAGTAACACAGTTAAAATTCTTGATGGAGGTCACAGACTTTAAAGCACAGAAAGCTTCCTCATAGTAAAGATGTCATCCAGTGTGTGATGGCAGAAGAGAACTGGACACCCACACAACACAGTTACACTAAGTCTGATTGAACACTGGATTTGGTGCAGTGTCTATCCAATTTCACACCCCAGTGTCACCAGCAAGATTCAGGATCTAGTCAAAGAATTTTTGAGGTAAGACTCAAATTTTCAGTGCCTTATAAAAAGATTTAAAATATGTCATACTTTTATAAATTTTGTAGTTACATTTATTTGTTTGTGACTAATTTTATTAACATAATCATGTGACCCAGTGATTTGCAAATCATAAGAATGATTGGTAATAAATTCTATTTTGACTAGAACTTAACTTAGGTTTATAATTGAAATTTGCATTCACAACATTAAAGCTTTGGTCATTTTGTAGGTTTGATAGATATCCAAAAAAGAAATGTGGTGACAAGTTCCGGAGTGATCTTTCTTTCTTCATTGAAAAAACTTCATTGTTTGACATCTTCTGTGAGGACTCAAATTGGAGAAGAAATTTGGAGCATTTGTATCAACTCAAAATGACAGAAGATGACTATGCTTTCTATGAGGACCAGAAAACAACTAAAATAGGATGATGTGTTGGTTTTAAGGAATGCCTTACATCGACAGACATCAGATACAAAAGGAGAGGAGTATGGTACAGCAGCAGCAAGCAAAAGAAAATAATTGGTGAGTTTGATCTATATAAATTAAACTTTTGGGTTTCTTGAAATGATTGTGCTACAAATTATAAAATTTTATTTATGTGTCTTTGGTAAACTATCTTGTATCATAATCATATTGTATTTTATTATCCCAGGGAAGAGCTCAGAAGAGTTTTTCAAGTTGTTCCATCAAGCTTAGCAGCAATACATGACAGTGATCTAGACAGTCTCTCGAGTCAGGGCAGCCTGGAATCACATGATGAAACAACTGGTGTCAGTGAACAACAGGAATCTAGGACAGAACAAAATAGGAAGAAGCAAATTTCAATTATAAACCCTAAGTTAAGCTCTAGTCAAAACAATTTATTACCGATCATTCTTATGATTTGCAAATCACTGAGTCGCATGATTATCTTATTAAAATTACTGTCACAAACAAATAAATGTAACTACAAAATTTATAAATGTATGACATTTTAAATCTTTTTATAAGGAACTGAAAATTTGAGTCTTACCTCAAAAAATTCTTTGACTAGATCCTGACTCATGCTGGTGACACTGGGTTGTGAAATTGGATAGAGACTGCATCAAATCTATTGGTCAATCAGATTTAGTGCAACTGTATCAGCTGCTTGTCTGGTTGTCCAGTTCTCTTCTGCCATCACACAATGGATGACATCTTTACCAAGAGGAAGCTATCCGTGCTTTCCATGCTTAAAAATCTGTGACCTCCATCAAGAATTTTAATTGTGTCACTACATCTTAACATCCTACTATGCAGTATTTTTTGGCAATAAGGTTATCAAAATACATATATTTATCAATTCTATAAATTCAACCTGAAAAGAAAAATATAAAATATAATTTCAAATAAAAAACAAAATATTTGGAGGAAAAGGAGTGAAAATTTGCATTTTTTGAGCAAAAATGAAGAAATATGGATTTTTTGATGCATTATTGACCCTGCAGCCCTCTGCAAATGTTTTAATCTGCTTCAGAGGTAAAAAATACATCATAAACAGTTTTTAAGTTGTCTTTCTATCATGTCCAGAACCCAAGATAGATCACTGGGTTCAAATTTTGGTCGCGCACACATACAATTTGTATAAATTGGCTGGTAGCAGTCAGTTTTGTATGCAACCACCCAAAATTGGTTTTAAAGTTTAATCCTGGACAAAAGACAAATATCTAGACCCCCTCAATTTTGATCCTGGCACTTTTGATTTTTTCACCCCACCTTACCATAGAGGCAAATTGACTTGCATCCAGAAGAAACCATAAGTAACCATAAGAATCTGGATTGATATTTGTGTATCATGTAAAGAGTACATTTGGGTAGGTGTATTTAAAGCAGGAATGGGGGCAATTACTTGGTCAATGTAATTAATTACAATTACTTGACATATTTTCAATTACTGTAGATGGTAAAATACTTAATTACAATTATAGTAAAGTAATTAATTACAATTACAAAGAATTGTATTATTTTTATAAATACACACTATTTGATTTATGTTATGCTTTTCTACCTACAGTAGGTATGGTATTTCAATTCCATTTTCAGTTTTGGCCATTTTGAATGAAAACTAGATAATATTAGGTCAATAAGATGTACTTTTTTCTTTTTTCTTTACATTGCATGGAACTGTATTTTTCATCAAGCAGTTCTCGCTATAGACATTGGACATACATATGTGATATGGTATAATGAAACCAAAGATGATAAGACGCTCAAAAAATACTAATATAAGACAAAAGAACTGGCATTTATTTCATCAAAATACTGTATACTGGGGTGTATAAGTCAGTATTTTAAGCTTAAAATTATGCCCCTAAAGTAGGGGAGTCGACTTATAGTCCCAGTTTAAAAAATTAACCTTCCACTTTCCATTTTAGCTTGTATTTAAAGATATCTACCTGTCATAGGTCCTCAGTCCTGCATTAGCTTGCTTTTGGTCAACATCTGAATTGGATCCATGTGACAAAGTACTTGCAAATGTATCTCAGGATGTATATAATGAACTTATGATGTCAGATGATGATTATGAAGAATTTGATAACTAATTTTTACAAGGTTTTTACAAAGTTTTACTTTTTATGTTGGCAAGTTGGAGGCTGACTTAAACACCCAGAATAGGCTAAAATCTAAATCTGAAATTGAAAGTTAGGGGATTGACTAATCTGGACCGTAGACTTATACGCCCCAATATACAGTACTAAGGGCAAAAAACTGGCACTAGTTAGGAGCCTTTAAAATAATGGAACATTTTATTTCAAATAAAAAGAACAATATTTTATTTCAAAAGATAATATGAGACATGATGAGCAAGTAGTTTAAACTATAAGTATGACCCATTAACTCTACTATTCACTATTCATGTAATTGAAAGTAATTGACTGTAATTGCATCAATTATCTTGGTTTCCTAATGTAATTAATTACAATTACATTTTAGGTACTTATTTACATATTACTTGGTAGTTACATGAAAAAGTGTAATTAATTACAATCAATTACAATACCCCATGCCTGATTTAAAGACCTCCAAACCAAACACAGGAAGTTGATGATATGGTTCAGGAAATAAATAAACATTGTAGTGCTAGAACATTAATTATGGGATATTTCAACCTGCCTCATATTATTTTTAGAAGGAAATACTGTAATAGGAAAGGTAACTTCTTCATTGAGTGTTGTAATAATTGCTTTCTAATGTAGCTAGTTTGGAGACAAACCAACTAGGGATCAAGCAATCTTAGATTTGGTTCTGTCAAATGATTACGAGGTTATTAGGGAACTTGCAATAGGAGAGTCATTAGGGAATAGGGACCATTTTATCATACATTTTAACACACACACACACACACACACACACACACACACACACACACACAGAGTCATTCCATGTTAAATCAGACACATAAGGGTAAAAAAAATGTCAACCATCTCCGATTTTGTTTATACTTCGTACACTTAAGGATCCTTATGAGAAATGTAGATAACCCAAAATTTCAGACCTCTGTGACCTCAGGGTGCCGAGATATGAGGTCACGAAAGTTGACCTTTTGACCAGATTTTTTCAAAATTTAATGTATCTAAATTGTCATATCTCGGCTTCTACTAGACCGATTTACTTCATTTTGGTGTAATTTTAAAGCTTGAAAGGAGTAGAATCTTTTGTATATCTTGAAATATATCCCATAAATGATTCACAAAAAAGTTATAGAAGCTGGAAATATTTGAACTTGAGTAAAAAACAAAAAATAGTCTCCGATTTTAAAAACTTTTTGTCCCAAGATATCTCTATCCAAGCACAATATTGTGTAAAAATTTCATTATTCTCTGGCAAATACTTTAGAATATATAGCACTTTCGGTGTGACAAATTTAAAAAAAATATATAAAAAAATGACAGAAAATGAAAAATCATTGCTATTCCTATGGAATGATGTGGAGTAACTTTTATTTTTGAAAGTACCGTATAGGACTGACAAATAAAAGAACTAATTGAGAGCTGTAAATTTGTCATCCTATTAGGTATACCTATTTTTGTATCTGTTATTTGTGTGCAAACATTAACTCCCAGTACAAATAACTGTTTTATGTGTACATGTACTTTTTCCTTTTTTTCAGATCTTTTAGAAAACTATAAAATAAATCATCTATATGTAATATATTCAGAAATTCCTAGCCAGGTACCTATTCTATTTCAATTAGGAAATTTTGAAATGGATTTGCTTAATTTAAAAAGAAAATGTGCTGATCCTTTCAATGAGCATCAAGGGAAATAGCGAACTAAGCGACTAAGAGTAGTTCCACCTGAAATAATCGTTAAGTGGCCTGATCTTCAATTAACTGCAAATCATAGACTATGTAATCCGTGCAGAATTCTTGTTAATAAAATATTAAAAGAAAATACTGAAAATTCAGACAGTGACTCATCTCATCCCTCTGGCTCTGTCATATCCGAAAGACCACTTGAACTTGTGTCATCAGGGTCAGGCTCAAGTTCAGCATCTCTAACAGTAAATTTTGAATTAGTGACGCTGAATAGTTCATTAAAAGAAATAGGAGAGTCCAGTTAAAAAACAAAAATTAGATACTCAAAAAGCATATGGACTGAAAAAATTTAAACAAGTTAAAGATACGTTCAAAAGAAAAATAGAAGCTGCTAGTGGGAAAACTATAGTTGAAGAGGAAGAAACATCACAGGAAGAAAAGGATTATAAAGAAATTTTAGACCAGCTAAAAGAAAAATTTAACAATTCAAGCACTAAAAGAAGTGAAAAAATTAAAATTTTAACAGTTCTGCCCAAAAGCTGGAATATAAGAAAAATATGCCAAGAATTCAATACTACCAAACACACTGCATGCATTGCTAAGAAAATGGTAGAAAGTTCTGGAATTTTGTCAGAACCAAATCCAAAATCTGGGAAAGTTCTTGAAATGGGAATAGAAGATTTGGTTAAAAAATTTTATTTAAATGAAAACATAAGTAGATTAATGCCAGGTAAAAAAGATTTTGTGAGTGTTATCAATGAACAAGGTCAAAGGAAACATAAACAGAAGCACCTCCTTCTCTGTAACTTAAAAGAGGCATATGAAGCCTTTAAAAATAAATACCCAAGGATGAAAATTGGATTTAGTAAATTTGCATCATTAAGGCCTAAACAATGTGTAATTGCAGGTGGATCTGGTATGCACTCAGTATGTGTTTGTGTTATCCACCAAAACCTAAAACTTATGTTCATTGGGGGCAAAAATTGATAAAATTACAGAGCCGAAAATCAGTCACGTCCGCCAATTGTTACCTTCCCTGATGTGCAATCCTCCCTCGCAAGTTTGTTGCCTAATGGAATGTAATCTCTGTGGTGATACTACCTATTTAACCACTCAGCTCCAAACGTTATTCGATGAAAATTATGTTGACAACATTCAATTAAAAAAATGGACCAACACCAATTGGTCAAATTTAGAATTGATGCAGTTGTCTACAGATGATTACACAGAAGAATTTTGTGAAAAATCGAAGCAGTATCAGGTAATAATAACAATAATTTAATAACCCTTATTGAACATATCATGTATAATTATTACAAAATCATATAATAAATAATATATCTTGATGTTGACAAAATAACCTTGTACTAGAATATCATTTGAAAAATCCAATGAAATAAAAGGCTGAATTTTAATTAGTTTTTAACAAAAAAAATAATATATCTACAAGCCCTTCTAAATTCTAATTTACATACTTTCAGATCCATGATTTCCTAACAAATATGCAATCAAACTACTATCAGGATAAGAAAACATCATTGGAAAACGATGAAGTTTTGGCTGTATGTGACTTCTCAGAAAATTATTCAGCTATTCTCCAAGATGAAGTTTAGTCGTTCCATTGGAACAACCAAATGACTACTATTCATCCATTCATTCTACAGCGTGTCCCAAAGAAATGTATACCCACTTTGTTCGATAATACCAGCTATGAGGATAATAAATATATTACTTTTTATATGTTTTTTAATGAAGAATTTTCTCCTGAATCTAAATATGTAATTATTTTTATTAAAAATTGAAGAACAAAAAAGTTACAGATGTTTAAATTATAATTATTATTTTCGAGACTTCATGTGCGATATTTTCTAATATTTTAACCGACTGTTTTGAGATAACTTATGTTTAGTGTTGATATTGAAGCATAAATGTTGTAATTATTAGTTAATTCAAAACATTTACAAATTCCATGGTTAAATAACACTTTATCTAAGATGTTCGACGTCTTCCAGAACGTTGTTTTTGTAAGTTTTGCACAGTGCCGTCGGTTTCAAACTTATCTCATATACGTGCAAAAATATTAGAAAATATCGCACATGAAGTCTCGAAAATAAAATTATAATTTAAACATCTGTAACACTTTTGTTTTTCAATTTTTAATAAAAATAATTACATATTTAGATTCAGGAGAAAATTCTCTATTAAACAACATATAAAAAGTAATATATTTATTATCCTCATAGCTGGTATTATCGAACAAAGTGGGTATACATTTCTTTGGGACACGCTGTATATTTCAAGGCCCAAGGAAATCTAAAGAACTTAAATTTTGTAATTATTTCAGAATGTAATGACCACAATGTTGTCACAGTTCATCTTTTTCAATGCCACCTGTGTAAATTTATAGAAGAAAAAATTTGTCATAAAAAAAAATTTATATTTTTCAGACGGATGTGCTGCCCAATACAAAAATTGTAAAAATTTCCTTAACCTCTTTTACCATAAAAAGGATTTTAATTTGGAGGTGGATTGGAATTTTTTCACTACAAGTCATGGAAAAGGACCATGCGATGGATTGGGGGGCACTATTAAAAGATTAGCTGCAAAAGCAAGCCTCCAAAGACCATATGATAACCAAATAATAACACCCCGAAATTTGTTTGAATTTGCTAACTGTAACATTAAAAACAAATTTTTAATTTTTAACAATTGAAGACCATCAAAGTGAAGAAGAATTTTTAAAAGACCGAAATTCAAAAGCCAAAACAATTTCTGGAACTCTAAAATTGCACCATGTTGAAACCTGTTACACTTTCATCAATTACTGTTAAAAGATATTCGGCATCTAATGAGTCAACAATCGTAAAAGTAACCAAGGAAGAGGAAATGATAGAAGAAAATGATATAAATGGTTTTGTTGCTATAGATTATGATGACCACTGGTGGTTATCATATGTTTTGGAAAAATCAACAGAATCCAGAGAGGTGAAGGTGTCATTCTTACACCTTCATGGTCCCAATCCTTCATTTTTCTATCCCCAATATCCAGATATTTTGACAATAAGATTTTCAAGCGTCATCAGAAAAGTTGATGTAATAACGAGAAACGCAAGAGTGTACAATTTAGTAAAAGAAGATGTACCAAAAGTCTAAATCTCATAAAAAATTACTTCAAAGAAAGATAACCTAAAATACCTATTTAAATTTAGAATTTTCAAATTAACAACCATCTGACCCATGCTATATACCAATAATTTAATGTAATCACTAGCAATTCACTTTCATAATTTCTCTATTTAATTTCAGATTTAGTCAATAATTTTTCTGTATGTAACAAACTTAAATTATTTTTACAGATTAACAACAACTAAAAGGGATCACAAAATTTTACAAGAAGGCAAGATGTCTCTTTTCAACTGGGTTGATGAAAATAATATTAAGTTCAATTCAAATAAATTCAAACATGTTATTCTTCTAGAATAAATACTAAAATTACTAGAAAGTACCACACTCAAAACAAATTAATTAGTTTTTATTTATGTTTGGAAAATTTTAGAAAAAATCTCCCCTACATAGACAAAAATAGGTACACCTATAGGTGCCAAATTTAAAGCTCCAAATTAGTTATTTTATTTGTCATAATGCTGTATATACTTTCAAAAAAAAAGTTACTTCACATCATTTTTCATAGGAATAGCAATAATTTTTCATTTTCTGTCTTTTTTATATTTTTAAAAAAATTTGTCACACTGAAAGTGCTATATTTTCTCAAGTATTTGCCAGAGAATAATGAAATTTTTACACAATGTTGTGCTTGGATAGAGGTACCTTGGGACAAAAAATTAAAAAAAATCAGAGAAAATATTTTTTTATTAAAGTTAAATATTTCCAACTTTTATAACTTTTTTATGAATCATTTATGAGATATATTTCAAGATAGACAAAAGATTCTACTCGTTTCAAGCTTTAAAATGAAACAAAAATGAAGTAAATCGGTCCAGTAGAAGCCGAGATACGACAATTTAGATATATTAAATTTTGAAAAAAATCTGGTCAAAAGGTCAACTTTTGTGACCTCATATCTCGGCACCCTGAGGTCACAGAGGTGTGAAATTTTGGGTATTTACATTTCTCATAAGGGTCCTTAAGTGTACTAAGTATAAACAAAATTGGAGACAGTTGACATTTTTGGTGTCTGATTTGACATGGAATGACCCACACAGTCTGTTCAAAAAGTATCTGGACATTGTTTATTTTTAGAACACCACCATGCTTGGAATTGTGACTGTGCTAAACATGTTTCTGCATGTCGAGACAAGTTAACTAATAGGGTTGCACTTCATTGTGTAGCATCAGTCCACTATGGTGAGCCAATAAAGTTAAATGTGTTTTGTTTCACAGCAATTTCTTATGATGTTGGAGAGTACAGGATTTTTTTGTCTGTGAAGGTGTTGTGCACCATGAATATGCTCCACAAGGACAATCAATCAACAAGAACATCTATGTGAAGCAGTTTGGAAGAAAGGGCTGTAGAAGTGGGAGTCTGGAAACTGGATGCTTTATGATAACATGCCATCTCACTCAACACAACTTGTCCAGCAATTTTTGGCCAAAAACACTAACCCCCCACCCCCCCACCCCCTCCAAAAGTACAGCAGCCTCTATATTCCCTGGATTTGGCTCTATGCAACTTTTTTTTGTTTTCAAAGCTCAAACAAACCCTGAAAGGACACCAATTCAATGATGTTGAGACTATTAAAAGAAATTTGATGGAGCAGTTTTTGGCCATTCTGAAAAATTATTTTGTAGCTTATAAGAATTTTCTCTATTTGTAACTTGGGCAACTAGTTTTGTATCATTTGCAAATTTAGAAACTTTACTACCTTCTCTAAATCAGCTAGATCAGGGTTGTCTAACCTTTTTTGAGCCACACACCCCATGGCCTACTCATTTCAGTGTCCAGGTCACGAATGTGTGGATGCTGCGGCAAGGGAGGTGTCCTCCCTGCCTTTCGACCCTAACACACCTCTCCTGGCATCAGACTTTATGAGGGTTTTCTGGGAGGCATTCCTTCGGCAGTGGCAGCACCAGTGGGAGGATGTGACCAGGAATTCCTTGAGGGCATTGAAGCCCACGATTCGACAGTGGCCTTCCTTGTTCCTCCTGCCAGCATGACTGACAATCAGAAACTGCTCGGATACGTCTACACATTGGTCATACTTACCTCATGCATGGGCATCTTATGATGGGAGCTGTTGCCCCCTCCTGCCCATGCAGCATTCCTCTCTGTTTCACATTTGCTTTTAGTTTGTCCTGCCTTCGCCATTGCTCACTCCCAGTTCTTCCCTTTTTGCCCTTCAGGCTCCACTCTTACTATGTTGTTGGGTGACTCTACGCCAGTACCTAAGGACACTCTTTTCTCTTTCCTTCATCAAACTGGCCTTCTACTCTATTTAATATGACTTGGGTGTAATTTCTTCCTCCCTTTGCTGATCATGGTATTTTTCTTTTTCTCTCTCTCGACTTTTCCTTAACTGTTGCTCCTTCAAATTCCCCCTTACCCCATCCCCTTGTGCTCTCTCTTTCCTTTAGTTTTGGCACGATATGACCTTAGTAGTTGAAGCGCCGATGAAGCACTGCTATTCATTCACTCATTTCAGTGTTTGCACCCCTTGATTCACTCATTCCAGTGTTTGCACCCCTTGATTCACTCATTCCAGTGTTTGCACCCCCTTGATTCACTCATTTCAGTGTTTGCACCCCCTTGATTCACTCATTTCAGCATTTGCACCCCCTTGATTCACTCATTTCAGCATTTGCACCCCCTTGATTCACTCATTTCAGTGTTTGCACCCCCTTGATTCACTCATTTCAGTGTTTGCACCCCCTTGATTCACTCATTTCAGTGTTTGCACCCCCTTGATTCACTCATTTCAGTGTTTGCAACCCCACCTTCTAGAACCTTCTCAACATTAAAAAAGAGAATGGAAAAATGTTCAAAATATACAGAAAGCAAGAAAATAAGTGTATCCCAGGGACCCCTCAAACACTACTCTGTTCTTTATGCTCTAACCATTTTTCTATCCAATTTATAACTGACCCAAATATCCCATAAGTTTTTAATATATATAGAAGTGTCCTATGTGGAACCTTGTTAAATGCCTTAATAAAATCCAAATAAATAAAATCTAAATCATATCCATTATCTACCTGATCAATTAGAAACTCTTAAAAAGTCCTAGAGATTAGACATACAAAACCTTGATCTAAATCCATTGATTGAAGTTTTCCTAAGTGGAAAAAACTAATTATTATTATTATTATTATTATTATTATTATTATATTATTAATACAAAGAAAGACATCAATGGGTTCATGCTACCCCTTAAATTGTAACATCCAATGTGTGAATTAATATTGATGCAAATACAAATTGTGTTGTCACACCTAACCACAAACGCAACAAGAAATGAATGGAATTAAAGAGTGAGCTCATTTTCATTCATTTGGGACACTGGGGAAGGGACACCACCCTAGGAGAGAAACCCCAAACTGTACAATGAATAATGAATGGGCAGAAGCAAAATTAAGGTCATATAGACCAGGGTTTCGGAGCTGGTAAAAAAACTTCTGGCTCCGACTCCGGCTCCGGAGCAGAAATTTTTTACAGTCTGGCTCCGGCTCTGGCTCCGGCTCCGGCTCTTTTATAGTAAATTCTGTTAATTATAAAATAAATATCTAGATTTATATAACTAATTGTCCAATTTAGTAATGTTTTGCTGGTTTGCTTTAGTTTTTGAACTGGCAGAAGTACTGGGTCTTGAAAGCTCAAGCATTTGCTTCTTTTCTTCCATCATTTTTGATATTTCAGGATGTAATTGACTCAAGTGTCTTTTCAAATTATATGCTCTTGAGGAGACATCAGGCTTTTTGCTTTGAGGCTTGGTAATTTTAGTTCCACACGTTGAAATATTTCCCGAAGCATCAGAAACTTCACAAATACAAACATAGTGTTTCTTATCTGAACTTTCAGTAAAATACTTGAATATATCAGACTTCTTTATTGAATCTCTATCCATTATGAAGGGTCATAGACTGATAATTATAATTAAAGAATCAAGTACAAATTACAAAGAATCTGAAAAAAAAAGAAATTTAGCAATACAAGATAATTGACCTAAAAATAAAAATAGTTCAATCCAAGTCAGAAGGACCAACCTTACTAGGTATGTATCTAGGTAGTTACCTACTTAGATAAATAGTTAGTACCTACCTACCTACCTAAGGTCTCCACCGCCATAAAAAAAATTTTACCTATATAATTAAGTGTTGTTAAGACAAATCTTCCCAAATATTTAATGGTTAAAAAATGGAAATTTGCAGATTATTCCTGCAACTCCCACACCTCCATAAAATCCAAGAATCCTATGGTACCATTTTTCGTAATATATTACAAGAATTATAATTTGCAACTAAACCTATATTTAACAAATAACAATTTAGGTAGCAATATATCGCCCGGAGCCAGACCATGGAGCCGTATTTTCAAGGTTTCTGGCTCCGGCTCTGGCTCCAGATAAGCAAAATTCACTGGCTCCACCGACTCCGGCTCCGGCTCCAAAACCCTGATATAGACTATACACACAAAATTTTACTCTTATTGTGTACATCTATATAAAATTATAATGATTATTATAAAGAAAGTGGTTGGTAGATAAATGGGTACCCTAGGTGGCCTAGTGGTTAAGACTCTAGGCTGCTGATGGGGCGTGGTTCAGATTCCACGTTAAACTGTAGGTCTAAGGTGGAGTGAAAAGCTCAACCTTCGTCAGAATGAACAATTCGGGCGGAAGCTAACCAAAGGTTATTAAGCACAATCACAATATTTGAACTTTCATTTATTTAAATTTACATTAATTACTGTATTCCATTTATGAAATTATTAACTTGTTTTCAATTAGGTAGTATTTGGGTAATCTATGCCTATATCGGAAATTGTTACAGGTCCTACTTATAAATTTGGTAAATAAATTTTATTAGGAACACTTAGCCTTTTTAAGTGATATCTTCAATAAGCGGGAACAATAATAATAAAAATGTAGGATGTTTTTATATACTATGTAGTTTGTACTTTTAATTAGGAGTGAGAATTTGAATGTAAAGGGGTTTTTAGTTCAATAAAAACAAGGTAGTTTGGGTCCTATTCATTTTATTAATAAGTGTATTACTTCGTTTTTCCTTCATTGTCTATCATTTAATTTATAGTCATTGATGACAGACCTCTTAGAAGTAAATATACCGCAAAAATAATGGAGTATTAATATTTGAATTGTTTTATCTTTCAGATGAAATGTAATCGCATTTAGAATTAAATCACCCAAACATAATGAAATGGAAACTCACATTGAGAACAAAACGCGTGTTTACAGTTATGAGATTGAATAAATATTATTCAGTGGATATATCAAGTGGATATAAATATATACACTGGAAATGTTCAAAACATTTAAAATCCCGTAAAGTAGACTCGATCACACTCCGGAGGATTGAAAAAAGATTTTATTCACTGGTATTTAGTGGGCAGTACGTTCCAGAGAGAGAATCACTAAACGATAGAGTATTTGAATACATTAAATTAAAGAATGATCTCAACATTAGTTCACATTTATTCGGCATTTCAAATGTATTTGATAATGACCATGCGATTAAACAGTTGCACTCTGTTGTTTTCCATTCCCTACAACCATCACCAAATGATGTGGTAAAATTATTATCCCTTTTTACTTCTTGCAATAGATCTACTCTTCACCAAATTTTCTGCGTGGGAAAATCGAGTGAAAAATTTCAAATTAGATTGGAATCTTCTATTCCACACATGTCATTCAGTCAACTTCATCAGTTCTCTATCAGTCTTGGAAAACTTGTGCCCTTAAGGATGAGGATTTTTCAGTGTCTTGCGAGACTTACTTTTGAAGAAAGTTTAACGAGAGCTGAATCAGCGGGTTCCCTGTCAGATGTCATTAAGTATTTTATTATTGGTTTGGAGTTGTATGGCAATGCTATAAGTACAAAAATTGGGTATAAGGAGTTTGTTTCAGTATTTGAGAAAAATTTGGACTCTGCAAGTCCTCTTCAACTAACTCAATTGTTACATTTTGTTGGACTGTCAAAGAAAAATGCTTTGTCTGACTTGCCTTTCATTGCAAGTAAATCATTATTTCCCCATTTTGAAGATATTTCATTTATAGATGCTGGTTTAGCCACATCGGGGCTTTTTAGACTGGGTCTACATTTTGAAAAGGATTTTCCCCTTGCTGCTAAAATAGCTGTTAAGATAATCAGAAGAGCAGATATAAACTGCAATGATTGGACACTAAGCCCTTTAGAAGCTTTCTCTCTCGTTTCAATGGTGAAATATCTTCGGATTTCTTCATATAAAAATCATGAACTATTGCACTCTCTGAAACTATTTTTAAGCAAACTAGATGGAAACTCTTTCGGACCCGCATTTGTGTGTCATATGTTGGCTCTGTACGCCACCTGTAATTACTATGATCATGAAGTGTATTCATTATTAGGAGAGAAGTTTTTCCATCACCTAAAATCGCCTGAAGAAGAAGTACGAATTAAGGACGTATCACGGATGATGTGGGCATTGTCTCATGGTCAACACCAATGTGAAGAATCATCCTTAAATTTAGTGGTAAAATGTTTGGAGGAATTTAGTAGTACTGGAGAACTGTTGGACTATCCTTCTCATGTTGTAGACGCTACTTTAGCATTATCCACACTCGGTGTTTATCCTGAAAAACTTATGACTGCTGTTCTGTGCCCCAGTGTAGTGAATAGTATTAGAGGTTTGTAACTAACTGTTATGTTGTCTTTGATTATGTTTAGCCAACTATTATTTGATTATTTAGGCTAATAATAAATATGGCAAGAGATGCAAAGAAGTAAAGGGAACCTCGGATAGTTCTTTTGTCTTCATGTAAACTTTGACTAAATGTAATTATTATTCTCTTTTAGTCATAATATAAAATGACAATCAAAACAATTTATTTTGGATTTATTTTATTGAGTTATCCTTCAGATAGCCCATAGTGGGTAAATATTTTGTAATATGCTTATTATATGCATTGGTAAATCGAATTACTGTATTGAATTTTAAAAAGTTTTCCCTTCATAATAGAATCAGTATTTTTTAAATATTGGAAATACATAAAATCCTTTGCTGAATATAGAAAAAGTTGTCTTATAGAACAAGGGTGATTAAGATCAGGAAAGGATTATAGCCTACATCTTTAGAAGATGCAGTAGTGGAAAGCTAAATTTTGTGTAACTTTTGCCTAGTGTCAAAAGAAGATTTTCTGAAGAGCTTAACAAACACATTTTTCTCAGTGAAATAATTAGAATGTATGATACATTTATCTCGTATTTTTATTGCACAATCATTGCTTATTTAGGGGATACTTGTATTTACTAAGCATCATCTTATAGGAAATTTTTCTCTGAATGAGAAAATTACTGAATAAAGCCAAGAACATTTTTAGTACCATTCATAATGGAAGTTGAGTTTTTATAATTTGTTTTGACTGGTTAAGAATAGGTTATTCAGCCGTTATTCGCTGCTTAACTTATTAACTATTCAGCATTTTCTAAATTGTTGATCTTTCTTCAGGGGACAATCGCAGCCGCTGTTTATCGCGTCTTATGATTCTGAGTGAAGTCCAAAGGGCTGCTTTTCCAGCATACATGTTCTGTGTGCCCAGTATCCCGAAAGAGGAACTTCCACAGCGTACAATCTCGGACGAGTGGTTCTACAGACCTTGTGTTAAACTTATTAATAATGCTCTCCAGTGGTTACGTCATGAATGTGGGGTACCCGTGTTTGAAATAAAGTTTCTAGTACCTCATATTCATTATTGCTCGGTTGTTCTAACTGGTAGAACCCCGAAAGAAGCCAACTTAACATCGGATATTGGGAAACACGTTATGCGTAATTTAATGCGTCTGGAGAACTATCGAATTGCCATCGATGTAAATGACGCGAAAACCACTCTGGAAGGTGAGGAAAAGCCCGTTGGAATGGAGGAACTGAAGAGAAACATCCTCCGATTGCGAGGGTGGAGAATAAAAACAGTTTCGTCGAGAGAAGTAGAAGGCTGTGGAGATGATAATGAGGCACTCGCTGCTCTTCTCCTCCAAACTGCTTTAAGTGATGAAAAATAAAGTTTTATATTTGTATACTTATGTCGCGTATTGGTTAACCTTTTGGGCGCCATGTAGTTCAGTGGCAGACAGCGGTGAGGCTCTGGTTTGCTCCCGCCTGCTGGATCTTGGGTTGAGTTGAGTTGGCCGCTCACCCTGTAATTTCTTACCACGCCGTGGAGAAATGAGCTTCCTGGCTCGTGTGTATATATATATATATATATATATATATATATATATATATATATATATGATGAATAAAACCACGAAGGAAAAAAGAAACACAAAGGGGTGCACCCCTTTGTGTTTCTTTTTTCCTTCATGGTTTTATTCATCATAAATACTTTTCGTTATCTCTCCTCCTCGTGTGCAGAAACGTTCCTTAATACTTATGTCGTTTCTATTCATATATATATATATATATATATAATATATAAATATATATATATATATATATATATATATATATATATATATATATTTATTTATTTATTTATTATTTATTATATTTATTATTTATTTATTTATTTATTTATTTATTTATTTTTTATTTATTTATTTATTTATTTATTTATTTATTTTTTATTTATTTATTTGCGTCATCTCAATACCCGAATGTTTTTTTGTTCGACAAGTGTCTCTTGTTAGTAAATTTGAATAAAGAAATATATTAACTTCTTTAAAAAATTCTTTAATTTATAAAACTTAACCAAAAAATTCGATTTCAGTTTTCAATTTTATTTTATTTCACTTCATTTGCAGTTTCGATTTCGGTTTTTTCCGATTTCAGTTTAAAAAAAAATTCAGTTGTATCAATTTATCAATTCCAGTTCATATCGATACGAATGAAAATTAAAACGCGAAAGTGTTCAAACGCTTTCGTCCGATGACATCCTCAGGAACGCTGTATTTAATAACGAGATTGAGACTATATATAGATCACGAAGAAAAAAAATAATAGTAATATGATTGGTGCGGAAAATATTTTAGGAGGAGCGTACAATTCGCGAAGAATAGCTACCAGAGTTTTAGCACCTTGCCCTTATCTAAATCTTTCCCGAATGAATTCAAAGTGACAGGATCGAACGAAAAAAGGCCCTGGCTAAGGTTGAAATTGCTCGCGAGTTAAATAATGGCAGACTCGAGAATGTTTCTATTAACAACGTTAAAAATCCACTTCGTAATGAAAATTGTACAAACAAACAAATGCTTTATTTCGGATTCAACAGGTACAAACGTTATACAAGTGGGTCATAGAACTTAGAAGGTTAAGAGATAGTTGTCTGGAGCAGTGACTATGTAGGCCAGTGGAACGCTGAATAATGGACATACAGTTGCTGACACCAATGCTTCCAGATTTGAGATTTATAAAATATATCGAAGATCAGTCCACTTACCATGGATTCTATTATCTTATTGACCGACTCAAGCCGAGTGATAAATCTAAATACAAAATTGTGTATGACACTGGCACAGTTAGGCACCTTATTGACTACAAACAGCATACTGGCACTAGAAGGAGCTCTGTTTATAAATGTAGGAGTTTTAATAAACTAAAAACGTTATAAACAATATACAGTGTTCTCGTATGATACATCCTGTAGTTCCATCACCGATGAGCTGTATACATTGCGGTACAAAGTGTTTTGAACAAGGATCAACTTAACATCTAATGTAAACGCTTGAAATTTTCTAATCGAAGTATTTCCCTGAGCATATACAGGGGAATGGAAATGACATCTGGAATCCCATGCCGGTCCCAAGCCCGGATAAAAGAGGAGGGTTGCCACGACAGGCCTAGCAAGCCGGTGGTGTGAAAACCTTATTGCTCCAGAAACTCGATAACCAGCCTCTGGAACCAGGATTGATGAACAGATCACGGACAAGGAAACGAAACTGGACACACTCAGGATTAGATGCTGAACGATTAACATTAGCAACTTATAAGGGGAAAGAAGAAGAAATTTTGGACATTATGAGAGAAAGGAAAATAGACATATTAGGAATGGCAGAAACAAGGCATATGGGTGTGGAGAACTGGGAAGGGACTTGGAAGATGGATATGTGCTCATGTACAGAGGAGTGGAAGAGGGTCGGAGGAGGATGCACGGAGTGGCAATGATTATTGGACCGAGATTGTCCCCAAACATACACACTGTAGAATTAATAAGCGAAAGACTAATGAAATGTAAGTCGAGAATTAGGAATAAAACGTATATTCTCTACCAGGTTTATGCGCCACAACAGGGGCATAGTGAAGAGAAGACCAACTTCATGGAACTATTAGATGACAATTATGAAGTGGGAGGAGAGGAGGTGGGACTGCTTATGGGAGATTTCAGTGGTAGAGGGAATGGAGAGGGAGGGAGTGGAGCAGGTAATTGGACCTTTCGGAGAACAGAACCGAAATGCAGAGGGAGAGAAACTAATAGATTTCTGCGTAAGGAACGAACTAAAGATCATGAACGGATTTTTCAAACACCAGGAGACCCATAAGCTTATGAGATACAGGTGGAACCAAGTGACGGGGAACTTTGACCAAAAATCCATCATAGATTACTTTATATGCTCCGATAAGAGCATTGTTGGGAACGTGAAGGTGATACCTGGGGTTACGTTAGACTCCGACCACAGATTACTGATAGCAGATTTGAAAATGCAGAAAATAGTAGCAACAAAAGAGGAGAAGAGGAAGGTAATTAAGGTAAAGAAACTGCAGGATGAGAACATTAGAGTCAGATTCAGAGAGGAACTTGAAAGAAATATAGCTGAGATGGAGGAAAACAATGAATGGGGAACCGTGAGAAATTGTGCTAAGAGGGTTGCGGAGGAGATTTTGGGAACTGAGTGGGTCGGGGGAGGAAGAAGAAGACACACCATGGTGGACAGATATAGTGAGAGGCGCAGTAAAACAGAAAACTATAAAATATAGGAAGTGGTTGAGGCAACGTACACAGGAATCAAGACGGGAATATGTGCAAGCAAGAAATGAAGCTGAGAGGGAAGAAAAGGGCAAAACAAATGGCAATGAGGGAATTGGAAGAAAAGTTGAGAGAGGATAAGAAAGGAAAAAAAAAACTGATTTATAGCTTTGCAAAATCTTATAGGAAGGAAAAGAAAAAAGTATACAGTATTAAAAATGAAGCGGGAAATGTGATAGTGGAACCTGGAGCAATTACTATAATAGACGATGGTCAGATTATTTTAAAGATCTATTTAATGGAGATCCAGAAGAAGAAGTGGAGGAAGCGGATGGAGTATACCAGAAATTAGCAGAACAGGTAATTATTACCAGAGAAGAAATGGAAGAGGCTATTAATAAAATAAAGACTGGAAAGTCAACGGGAGTGGATGAGTCCGATTGAACTTATAAAGGAGGGAGGCGAACATGAAAGAAAAAATTCGAAACCTGTTGAATAAATATTGGAGAGAAGGTCAAGTCCCGGTGATTGGGGAAAAACAATCATCGTTCCAATATATAAAGGAAAGGGTGACTCAGGTAGATGCGAGAATTAGAGGGAACAATCGCTTATTAATCATAACAAAACCTTACGAAAGAATAATAGAAAAAAGAGCAAGGCAAATAATTGAAACAAGGATGGGAGAGGAACAGCATGGTTATCGAAAAGCTAGAAGTATGGTAGATCTTATTTTTGACCTCAGTTCTGTTATAGAAAAGGCATGGGAATTTAATACTAACATCTATGTAATATTCATAGATCTTAAAAAGCATTTGATACAGTGCCCAGAGGAAGAATGTGGAGATGTTTGGAGGAGATTTATGGGGTAAGGGGGACACTTCTTATGGCTTTGAAAAGTTTGTATCAAGTTAGCGAATGCAAAGTAAGGACGACACAAAAATGATGAGTGGTTTGAAGTTAGAACAGGGTTGAAGCAGGACAGTGTTATATCACCACTCCTGTTTATACCCTACATGAACACAATCATTGCAAGTTTCAAGCGACGTCATGAAATGAATAATAATAATGGAATAATGGCATATGCGGATGACATAGCATTCTGGGTGACAGAGAGAGAAGATATAGAGCAAGCTTTAATTGATTGGAAAGAAGAAAAATTCGGAGTTCAAATAGGAGATAAGGAAATAAGAAATGTTGAAAAATTTAAATATTTAGGGAGTATGTGAGAATAAAAACCCACTCTAATAGACAGAGTTTATTTCCACGACAGTTTCGACGCCCACTGGCATCCTCCTCGGGTGGATACAGAAACACAAATGAAACAAAACAAGAGGGAAAAAACAGTTCAGGGATCGACCGTTAAGAAATTCGCACCTAGGTTGGATTCCATTCTCTCGAGACAGGAGGGGCATTTTCATTAAGTACATTCGCACAAATTTTAAAACTATCTTCCTGTTCTAAACATACAGATTCTATTATTTTTACATAATTATTACATTTATAATTAAATTTATTACATTTAATATTGCATAATTATTAATTACAGAAATTATAAATTTATTATTGCATTGGTTATTACATTGTTGTTTATTATACAGAAATTATAAACCGAAAAACGAATGAAAAAAGGCGATTAGGAAATAATCCAGAGACCATTGAGAAATTCGCACCTAGGTTAGATATCGTTCTCCCGAAACCAGAAGGGCATTTTATTACAGGGGTCAGCTTATAACTACATTTCCACAAATTAAAAACCATCAGGAACTTATTAAAAGATGTCCCGGCGATTGATCCTAAAAGATTTCTACAGATTAACCCCAAACTCCCCCACATTTACGGCCTACCCAAAACCCATAAGATTAATATACCACTCCGTCCCATTATTTCACACAGGGGTTCCTTTAGTTACAGGTTATCTAAATTTCTTGCAGATAAATTATCCCCATTAGTTGGTAAATTTTCAGGCTCGCACATCACTAATTCCTGTGACTTTATTAACAAAGTTATGTCCTTAGATTTAAAACGGGGAAGAATGATAAGTTTTGATGTTGAGTCCTTGTTTACGAAAGTTCCCATTGATGATGTACTTAGTTTTTTAGATAGAAAATTGCCAACATGTAACGTAGAACTAGGCATGCCCACATCTGTATTTTTAGAACTGATAAAACTCTGTGTCACCAATAATGCCTTCTCCTTCGGTGAAGAATTTTATTTGCAACGTTTTGGTATGGGAATGGGGTCCCCTTTATCCCCAATACTGAGTACATTATATATGGAGTATTATGAGTCGGAATTGTTGCAAACAATATGTCCCAGGAATCTAATTTGGTTTCGTTATGTAGATGATATTTTCTCATTTTGGCCTGACCACTGGAACAACTTTGACACTTTCTTTCAGTCATTAAATAATCTTGTTCCCTCTATTAAATTTAAATATGAATGGGAGAACGACAAACAATTACCTTTTCTAGATGTTTTGGTCATTAACGAAAGCGGAAAGCCCAATTTCACGGTCTATAGAAAACCTACTCATTGTAATTCGTACATTCATTATTTTTCATATCATGATGAAGGGGTTAAAAGCTCAATTATTTCTTCCATGTTTCTAAGAGCACTCAGGATTTGTAGCCCACATTTGCTGGATCCGGAAAATTCAAAGATTTGGAACATTTTTAAGGATTTAAAATATCCTGAGTGGTTTATCAGAAAGGCGTATTTTAAAGCCAGAAAATCTTTTTATGCCCCTCGGGAACCTTCAGTTAACCAAAAACAATATGTGAGTTTGCCTTACATTGCCGGCTTAGAAAGAGTAAAACCGTTGACGAAAGAATTTAAGTTTGCTTTGGCGTTCAAATATTCGTCTACCGTGAAAAGTAAATTGGTTAGGAATAACGTTGCAAAAGAGGAACAAGCCTGTGTCTACAGCATTCCCTGTAAAAGTTGTGATTTAGTATACGTGGGAGAAACTGGAAGAAATATTGAAACCCGTATCAAAGAACACAAATATGCCTTCAGAAGTTGTAATACTAATAATGCCATTTTTTATCACGCTAGCCAAAATAATCATGCTATAGATTGGGAATCAAGTAAGGTACTTTATAAATGTAATAATTATGTCAAAAGAAAAATAATAGAATCTGTGTGTATAGAAAAAGTAGATAATTTTAATTTGTGCGAAGGTACTTATAAGTTAGACCCTTTAATGAGATTCTTGGTCAATAAATCCCTTACGGAGTCGTGGGAACGTGTTCGAACCTAAGTGTGAATTTCTTAAATGTCTCTGGATTGGAATGTTTCCTTACTCGCTTTTAGTAAATGTAATAATGGAAGTAATTAATGTGGAAATAAATATATGCAGTAATTATGTCAAAACATTAGGATCTGTATGTATAGAACAAGAAGATATTTTTAATTTGTGGAAATGTAGTTATAAGCTGACCCTGTAATAAAATGCCCTTCTGGTTTCGGGAGAACGATATCTAACCTAGGTGCGAATTTCTCAATGGTCTCTGGATTATTTCCTAATCGCCTTTTTTCATTCGTTTTTCGGTTTATAATTTCTGTATAATAAACAACAATGTAATAACCAATGTAATAATAAATTTATAATTTCTGTAATTAATAATTATGCAATATTAAATGTAATAAATTTAATTATAAATGTAATAATTATGTAAAAATAATAGAATCTGTATGTTTAGAACAGGAAGATAGTTTTAAAATTTGTGCGAATGTACTTAATGAAAATGCCCCTCCTGTCTCGAGAGAATGGAATCCAACCTAGGTGCGAATTTCTTAACGGTCGATCCCTGAACTGTTTTTTCCCTCTTGTTTTGTTTCATTTGTGTTTCTGTATCCACCCGAGGAGGATGCCAGTGGGCGTCGAAACTGTCGTGGAAATAAACTCTGTCTATTAGAGTGGGTTTTTATTCTCATATTTTGACCTTCACGTAAAAAAGTGAAGTTTTTTGCATTTATTATGGATCCCACGATCAGACGCCATCTATTCGCCTTCTTCTTAGTCACCTTTCCCCAACTTATATCTTCCTATCGTCTATATGAAAAAACACTAGTGGCTGTGAAGACCAAGAAGCTGCAACTCAAGTTCCTGCAAGAGTGTTTAGTGGAGCAAGTGTGCCCGAAGTCCTTGATACCGTTTACCTTCAGGAAGGACCATACACCGTTTCCGAATTTTGCCAGGGAAATTTTGAAGGAACGTATTCCATGTGTTAAAAGAGAAATTGACCATACGTATTTCAAACTAAGAAATTGTCTACGCGTCCTTAAATCGCATGTGTCGTGTGAACTACTTGTGGCGCTGTTTGAAACTGCAGATTATAAATGCGACGTGGAGACTAGACGCACTGAACAACGACTTAACAGAAAGCTATCCTATTTATGTGATGAAAGTGCTTGGTCAAAGTGTGCGGTGGAAGGTTCCGTTTTAAATTTATCGACATATGTCTTGTCCAAATCCGAAAAGGAAGTTCTTAATTTAGGGCTGTCGTTTGCGCTTAAACCCGATAAAAACATTGTTTTAGATTTTGTGTCTTCCGTAGTTAATTCCAGGGTGGATATTCCGTGTTTAAATGGTTTGATTCTGAGCAAGTTTCTGGAACATTTCAACTCATTGGACTCTATTCCCAAAAGATTCCGGTTAGCTTTAGACAAGCTCAGGAAGAATGAAGCAATATTTGTCACTAAAGCGGACAAAAGTAACACTGTGGTTATTTTGGACAAGTGTGATTATAAACAAAAAATGGAAGCGTTACTTAGTGATGAATTCACCTACACCAAAGTGAGATCGTCCCCCCTAAAGCGTCTTTCTGCCGAATTCAACAAAACCATCAGGAACTTATTAAAAGATGTCCCGGCGATTGATCCTAAAAGATTTCTACAGATTAACCCCAAACTCCCCCACATTTACGGCCTACCCAAAACCCATAAGATTAATATACCACTCCGTCCCATTATTTCACACAGGGGTTCCTTTAGTTACAGGTTATCTAAATTTCTTGCAGATAAATTATCCCCATTAGTTGGTAAATTTTCAGGCTCGCACATCACTAATTCCTGTGACTTTATTAACAAAGTTATGTCCTTAGATTTAAAACGGGGAAGAATGATAAGTTTTGATGTTGAGTCCTTGTTTACGAAAGTTCCCATTGATGATGTACTTAGTTTTTTAGATAGAAAATTGCCAACATGTAACGTAGAACTAGGCATGCCCACATCTGTATTTTTAGAACTGATAAAACTCTGTGTCACCAATAATGCCTTCTCCTTCGGTGAAGAATTTTATTTGCAACGTTTTGGTATGGGAATGGGGTCCCCTTTATCCCCAATACTGAGTACATTATATATGGAGTATTATGAGTCGGAATTGTTGCAAACAATATGTCCCAGGAATCTAATTTGGTTTCGTTATGTAGATGATATTTTCTCATTTTGGCCTGACCACTGGAACAACTTTGACACTTTCTTTCAGTCATTAAATAATCTTGTTCCCTCTATTAAATTTAAATATGAATGGGAGAACGACAAACAATTACCTTTTCTAGATGTTTTGGTCATTAACGAAAGCGGAAAGCCCAATTTCACGGTCTATAGAAAACCTACTCATTGTAATTCGTACATTCATTATTTTTCATATCATGATGAAGGGGTTAAAAGCTCAATTATTTCTTCCATGTTTCTAAGAGCACTCAGGATTTGTAGCCCACATTTGCTGGATCCGGAAAATTCAAAGATTTGGAACATTTTTAAGGATTTAAAATATCCTGAGTGGTTTATCAGAAAGGCGTATTTTAAAGCCAGAAAATCTTTTTATGCCCCTCGGGAACCTTCAGTTAACCAAAAACAATATGTGAGTTTGCCTTACATTGCCGGCTTAGAAAGAGTAAAACCGTTGACGAAAGAATTTAAGTTTGCTTTGGCGTTCAAATATTCGTCTACCGTGAAAAGTAAATTGGTTAGGAATAACGTTGCAAAAGAGGAACAAGCCTGTGTCTACAGCATTCCCTGTAAAAGTTGTGATTTAGTATACGTGGGAGAAACTGGAAGAAATATTGAAACCCGTATCAAAGAACACAAATATGCCTTCAGAAGTTGTAATACTAATAATGCCATTTTTTATCACGCTAGCCAAAATAATCATGCTATAGATTGGGAATCAAGTAAGGTACTTTATAAATGTAATAATTATGTCAAAAGAAAAATAATAGAATCTGTGTGTATAGAAAAAGTAGATAATTTTAATTTGTGCGAAGGTACTTATAAGTTAGACCCTTTAATGAGATTCTTGGTCAATAAATCCCTTACGGAGTCGTGGGAACGTGTTCGAACCTAAGTGTGAATTTCTTAAATGTCTCTGGATTGGAATGTTTCCTTACTCGCTTTTAGTAAATGTAATAATGGAAGTAATTAATGTGGAAATAAATATATGCAGTAATTATGTCAAAACATTAGGATCTGTATGTATAGAACAAGAAGATATTTTTAATTTGTGGAAATGTAGTTATAAGCTGACCCTGTAATAAAATGCCCTTCTGGTTTCGGGAGAACGATATCTAACCTAGGTGCGAATTTCTCAATGGTCTCTGGATTATTTCCTAATCGCCTTTTTTCATTCGTTTTTCGGTTTATAATTTCTGTATAATAAACAACAATGTAATAACCAATGTAATAATAAATTTATAATTTCTGTAATTAATAATTATGCAATATTAAATGTAATAAATTTAATTATAAATGTAATAATTATGTAAAAATAATAGAATCTGTATGTTTAGAACAGGAAGATAGTTTTAAAATTTGTGCGAATGTACTTAATGAAAATGCCCCTCCTGTCTCGAGAGAATGGAATCCAACCTAGGT